>CM072522.1:60451569-60461569 GCA_036898135.1 Oncomelania hupensis | reverse complement strand
TCATCCTCACTGTAGTTATACATTGGATAGGGAAACATATCAACACTTCATCATCACTGTAGTTATACAATGGATAGGGAAACATATTAACACTTCATCCTCACTGTAGTCATACAATGGATAGGGAAACATATTAACACTTCATCCTCACTGTAGTCATACAATGGATAGGGAAACATATTAACACTTCATCCTCACTGTAGTTATACAATGGATAGGGAAACATATCAACACTTCATCCTCACTGTAGTTATACAATGAATAGGGAAACATATCAACACTTCATCCTCACTGTAGTTATACAATGAATAGGGAAACATATCAACACTTCATCCTCACTGTAGTTATACAATGAATAGGGAAACATATCAACACTTCATCCTCACTGTAGTTATACAATGAATAGGGAAACATATCAACACTTCATCCTCACTGTAGTTATACAATGAATAGGGAAACATATCAACACTTCATCCTTACTGTAGTTATACAATGAATAGGGAAACAGTATCAACACTTCATCCTCACTGTAGTTACACAATGGATAGGGAAACATATTAACACTTCAGCCTCACTGTAGTTATACAATGGATAGGGAAACATATCAACACTTCATCCTCACTGTAGTTATACAATGGATAGGGAAACATATCAACACTTCATCCTCACTGTAGTTATACAATGGATAGGGAAACATATCAACACTTCATCCTCACTGGAGTTATAAAGTGCTGAACAAGGGCAACAGTCTCTTCTCTACACCTACTCCATTTTCAAAGTTGCTGGCTGAACCCTCTAATAGGCCTATTTCCATGTTTATACTTGACTAACAATCTGGGGTGCGCTGACAACACAAAAAGGCTTAAAACGAAATTTGGAAGATGAACGTTGCTAGCACAGACGCCATTGATCCAGCTACTGTAGGTCTGGGGTAAAGATAAACTCAGTTTCCTTGCACGGCGTCCCACTGAGAGCGTGTCATTATTTCTTTTTTTATATAGTCGGGAATCAGAACGAGCAAACTGCAGGTTAGTCTGTCTGTCTGTCTGTCGGTCGGTCGGTCTTTCGTTCTGTCAGTCGGTCCGTTTCCCGCCATATCCAAAGAACCACTGAACAGATTGTGACCAAGCTTCACAGTAATATTATCTAAACTAGTTGCAAGCTTTCATGCCATCATGTTTGCTCTATCGTAAAGGTCAAGGTCTTTGGAGTTACTTTCTGCTAAAGACGTTTTGCTCTATTCCTTAAAAAAGCAACAACAACAAAACACAAAAAAAAAACCAAAACAAACAAACAAAGAAACAGACGGTGGACCCGATTTTGTGGACTTTTTGGAATACAGGTACTTCAACTCATGCTCAATCATTCAGTATAGCCCAGTCAGACTGTCGGTCGTTTGTTTCTATAAATTTAACTTTTTTGTGTTGAAAGCACATTTTGCATTAGACATACCTCAAGAATACTGGATATATTTTGAACAATTTTCCTTATGCACGTGCTTTACCTACTGTTTAACATGTTATGTCATTCATAGTTACACTCTCTCAAGCTAGGGTCAAAGTCGATGTGGTTCTTTTTTTTTTTTTAAATACGTTGTATACTGTACCTCCAAATTGGCTGAACCGATTTTAAATTGTTTTTGCTGGCGCTGCAGGTGGTTCAGATCGTTGTCGATCATTCCATGTTTTCATTTTGCTTCGTTAGGATAACGCCGAGTAAACAGCACTGCTAAAAACTAAAAACGTTCACACCTTTGGAAAAGCTGCTTTTCAGCCATATGCCTAAGTGTCCTCCTGAAAATAATACTCAACAGGTTGAAACCACAAGCTGAACAAATCATAGCTGAAGAACAAGCAGGATTCATGGCAGGGCGAAGTACCACTGAACAGATTTTCAACCTCAGAATAATCTGTGAGAAATACCTACAGCACCAACAACATCTATATCATGTGTTCATAGACTTCAAGAAGGCATTTGACCGAGTCTGGCATGCAGCTCTATGGGCAACCATGAAAGTGTACAACATCAGCCCTAAAATTATAGAAGTCATCAAAAGCCTGTATGACAAGGCTACCAGTGCAGTCCTCCATAACAGCGTCATCGGGAACTGGTTCAGAACAACAATCGGTGTGCGTCAAGGATGCCTACTCTCTCCAACACTCTTCAACATCTTCCTAGAGCGCATCATGTCAGATGCTCTTGCAGATCACGAAGGCACAGTCAGCATAGGGGGCAGAGCAATCTCCAATCTTCGTTTTGCGGATGATATTGATGGATTGGCTGGAGAGGAACAAGAACTTGAACAGCTTGTACAGAGGCTTGACACCACCTCCAGAGCTTATGGAATGGAAATAAGTGCAGAGAAGACCAAAATGATGACCAACAACACCAATGGCATCAACACGGACATCAAAGTACAAGGCCAATCCCTCAACACAGTGCACAGCTTCAAATATTTAGGAGCCATTGTGTCAGACAATGGGTCTCGACAGGAAGTCCTCTCCAGGATCGCACAAACAACTGCTGCCCTGACAAGGTTGAAGCCCATTTGGAAAGACAGAACCATCAGTCTACATTCCAAAGTAAGACTGCTGCGCTCTCTGGTCATCTCCATCTTCCTATATGCTTGCGAAGCATGGACCCTCACAGCAGATCTCCAACGAAGAATACAAAGCATGGAGATGAGGTGCTACAGAAGACTTCTGTGCATTTCCTATACCCAACACATCACCAACGTTGAAGTCCGACAGACCATCACACAAGCCATTGGACAACACGATGACCTGCTCACAGTGGTGAAGAAACGGAAACTCCGATGGTATGGCCACGTCACCAGATCATCAGGCCTTGCAAAGACCATTCTGCAAGGCACAGTGCAAGGAGGTAGAAGAAGGGGGAGACCGAAAAAGAGGTGGGAGGACAACATTCGAGAATGGACTGGTTTGACACTGAGCGAAGCCATGAGGGCTGCTGAGGACAGAGAAAGATGGAGTATGCTGGTTAAGCGATCATCTGTGTTGCCCCTACGACCTTCGGGTTATGGGACAGGATAGGATAGGATAGGCCTAAGTGTCTGGAAATACACTGGAGTTGCTTGCCTTCTTGTTTTGTTTGGTATCAAACCTCTCGCCACTGCCACAGGCGCTCGTTACCATACAACAAGCTAACTCCCGATTTTTTTATCGTGCCTTTAAAATCTAACTAGAAGGGTTAAGCCCATATGACTCGCATGGTCCGTTAAAATATTTAACATAAAAATGAATGGCCGAAAATAGAAAAGAAATGGTGACATTAGCTTGCAAAGTATTTTCTTTGATCCTTTAATGCTCTTGACCTTGAGATAAGCTTGCACTCCAGCTAAAAAAGAAAACATTCATCCTTTAGCCAAAAAAAATTGTAGTATGCAAGAAAGACTGCCCTTGGAATGACCTTGACCTTTCAGATGACCTTGACCTTTACGTGACCACTGATGTTTATTTCTAATCAAATAACCCAAAGTCGTAGCATACTATGGGTTACATAATATTGGGGCCATTGCACTTTACAATGAAACATTTTAAAAAAAATGTTTTTGTACGATCTAAAATGACCTTGACCTTCTTCATGTTCAACACAAAAACGGAACATTTATGAAAGATCAATCTGTTTTCTCTAAATATTACAAGTTTTGACTTTCGTATCTCTTGTAGTTTAGGATCAAATCAGTCAGTCATTGTTTGTTTATAGAGTTTAGCGGACTGCAAAGATCCCAATCAGGATCACAAATTGGTTGAAAGAGGACTCACACCCGATCCGAATAAAATATAGTTAGTTATTCATTGCTTATAGGGTCCAGCGGACTGCAAAGAGCCGAATTAGGACCACAAAATCAAGAACAAAAAGAGGTTGAAAGATGAGGATTCACTCTTGATCTGTATAAAAGATCTGCTGAAACAACCCTAGTGGTAACAATGAAGGCACTCCACCAGCCGGTCACTTTACAATTAAGGAATCCCACTCATGGGACGCTAAGCCTATGCTCTAATTTATCGAAACCCCGTTTACAAAAACACAAAATAGTATATATCATCACTATAAAATATCAACAAAATACATACATATAAAATGTCTACATTGCTAAATAATAATTTAATAGGAACCCCTAGTGACCATTTGGCAGCAATATCGTCCAATATTCCCAGGCTGACCCAACATGAGGAGTCTTGGAAGAGATTTGAAGAACAGTTATCCGTGTATAGCTTGGAATTAGCAATAAAAACCTAGCACCTTGTGTGTATTTATGTGTGGTGTAGCAGTAGTTTACGGGCAATAGGACTATTGTACAGACATTTGATGCTACATTTGGTCACACAGCCATAGTCTCAGTGAACCATCATATTGGTTAAATGATGATGATGATGATGATGATGATGATGATGATGATGATGATGAGAATGATGATGATGATGATGATGATGATGATGATGATGATGATGATGATGATGATGATGATGATGATGATGATGATGATGATGATGGGGGTGGTGGTGACATAGAGAAGCACTTACTCGACAAGTCAACGCTGGAAGCGAGTAAAAAGCATAAAATATGACATGAACTGAGGAAATCACACAGTATACAGAAAAATCATGTAAAATCTGCAACTTGCAAAAGTAAATACAGTATATAAGTCTACAACAGCGAAGCACTGCAAATAGTCACTGTTAGAACCTCATGCTACAACAGTAAACAACTGCAAAGATTTCAACATTGAAGCATTGCAAACAGTCACTGTTACGACATCATACTACAACGGCAAGTGTGGCAGCAGCTACCCAGTACATCCATCCCATAGCAACCTAGGTATATGCATACGATCCACGTAAGATGATTCCCCGGTTGGAGTGCAGGGGGTTTCAGTATAAATAGTATCCCCACTTTCTGGAAATTTAGTGCTTTAAATTCCCACTGTCGCTGTCTTTTTCATTTGTTTTTTCTCATTCCTGCTCTGTTCTATCAATCTGCTATACTATACTCTTCTTCGCTAGACCAATCACCTACCTTTTTTTTCTTGAAAACTCTTCCGAGACAAGACTCCTTATTTGTGTGTGAGGTCTGTTGGATCAGCTTGGGAATAGTGGACGCTTTCTGTCAGGTAATCACTGGGGCTTTCTATGATGTTATTATTTAGCAATGTAGTCATTTTATATGTATGTGTTTTGTTGATAATTTCTAATAAAGTTTGTATTCTATTTTGTTTTTATAAACGGGAGTTCGATAAGTTAGAATATGGCCTCAACGTTCGCTGTAATCGCCGCCATTTAGTAATGGTGTTCCCATTCGCTCATCAAACGCCTCGTATTAATTTAGTTTAAGTAATGACGCACACTAAACACAGAAGCAGCATAAAGTTCATTTATTCGTAGTCAAAGAAACTTCACGAAATATGTCAAAAGACTCATATAATAATACGTATGTGTGTGTACATATCAGTATGGGGACAACTAATTTCTGTGTACGTGACTGTGAACTAAGCTTACTTCTCGTGCCAGTAGATGTGTGGTAAAATACTGCGAACGAAAGAAACACAAACACAAGAAACATTAGCAAGTGTACCAAACAATGTCTCAAAACCCTTAATCAACAAGATACAATCAAAGCAATGAGACGGAAAGAATACACATACTGGAGGACAACTTAGAGACAAATACTTTATCTGATTTCAAAAAAGACAATTTAGCTAAAGTTACGTGGAACCAAGCCAGAACAAAACGAAGAAACGAACGCTTTATGTTCCTTTAACTTGCACGACGATTTGGCTACGTTTATTCTTTCAAGCCTCAGAAACAATTGGCGCAAGACAATATGACTATGCTCATCTAACATTAGTCAATTCATTAATACAAACAATTCGGCTACGTTCACCCAACGAGCCTCGGCACGGTGCCTAAACTAGGAAATACTCGTCGATGACCTAGCTCAGTAAAACATGTATTAACTGAATTCACATACGTAAACATTTAACAACATATTCTAGGAAATACACCTGAAGTCCCAAAACGTAGCTAACTACCTTTGCAGAGACAACAGCAAAGCTTTAGGGAAAAACGCTATAAATACCCAAGTGGGTTAACATTTCGAATAAGGCCGATAATTCGACAAAAAACGTTATTTTCATTAAAGACCAAAACAATTATCTTATTCGTCAAAACTTAGTCCGACAAATTGCGACGACAATTAGCTTTAGTCAAACCGAAGACTTTCAGCGTAATCAGCGCATTATGAGTGACCACAAGCTAAAAACAAATAAAATTGACTTGTCCTTATTTACAAATCCTGAACAAAGTGTTCACCTCAATAATTCTTCTGACAAAGCAGACCGGGTTCCAAGCAAAACGAATTCTAGAAAATCTAAAGCTTAAAGAATATCAGAATCAAATCAATTTGCAGAAAAGGCATCACATGAGTCACTAAAACGAGAAAATCATAAAGATCATAATCATTTGCACAAAACAACAAAACATGCAAACGCAAAAGAACTATAAGTACCTTAATTATGACCGCTGTAAGACGTTTGGAAACCACACAGATCCAAAAGGCGACAACAACGCCTGGTACCAAAGGCAGGTAAAATAAAAGCTTTCCACAAAACTCTACAGAGGGTGAACACTACATTTAAACTCTATCTTTCAAAACAGGTGAGCACACCTTTTTTATCATATAGAACTAAAAACGACGCAACCTTATCTCAGACCCAGCAATCCAACTAACCAGAAACGAGCTGAAATAAACGTATATATGTGTTACTACCAAACTCAGACAGTCTTGCGTCATCATCCCGATCTCATGAGAAAAAACACGCAAACAATATTTACAAACGAAACACAGTTTACCACTAATATTCAAACCCATATCAAACTCGGCATGCTTTTGCCACTGACTTGATAGAGCAATAGATCCGAAGAGAGGGTGAGAGAGAGGGGGGAGAAAACGACAATCACAAAGAGAAGAAGCACAAGAAACACAGTTAGAGGAGCACGAAAGACAGGCATCAAAGAAAATCAAGTGAAAGTAAAAACTGAACAGTCCAGTCATAAAACCAAAAGATGCGTCGGGTTGGCCAATCCAATGAGGTGATGATATGTCTTGTCAGTCAAAATCAAGAAAACCAAACAAAAGAAAACGATAGAAAGAAGAAGCAACATGCAGTGGGGAGGAAAAATAGGACAGAGAAACGGAGGACACTTTACACACTAAGAAAGTACATGATATCACAAATAACACAGACTCTCTCTCTCTCTAGATCAATAGCCCATAATTAATTTCAAAATTGTCTAATTATGTGTTGGTCACACATGACTCATAGGCATGCACATTCCCTGCGTGGGATGTCTTTATTGTAAAGTGATTGGCTGGTGGAGAGCTTTCAGTTTTACCACGAGGGTTGTTTCAGCAGATCTTTTATGCGGATCAGGGGTTGTCCGGTCCCGATTTGGCTCGGAAAAGTCCGCTGGACCTAAAGCAATAATCATGTAATGTAATGTAACGTAAGATGATGGATCCTATGTTGATATTGATGTTGGTGTCTTGTATAGCGCGATCCACCACGTCGGCAGACATGTTCATTGCGCATGCAGTGGGTTAGGGGAGAGAGGAGTGGGAGGGGGGAGAGAGGGGCTCAGGTGATCCAAAAATAAAGCGAAGCAGCCATCATATGTATTTTATCTTTTCCGGACAACCGAAATGTCGTTAAGCCTGATTAGTCCCCCATGGCTCTCGGTTTTCCGGCAGAAGACAATTACTAGGCCTAAAGCCTATACATGACCATCCTTGCAAATGAACCGCATGGTTTTGCGATTGCTCCTCGCACTAATCTTGCGCTAAATGGAAGGAGATTATCGCACTGTATCAGTCGCTGTGTCCGTCATCCGGAGATGCTAAAACGGATGAAGGCCGGTGACAACAGTAGCGTGGATGAATAGAAACACAGCATAAATCAATGTATTACGAGATCCAATCGCCATTTTATAAGCTGGCGTGTTCACAACATTAACGCAATTTACAGGATTCCCAAAAATCGCAGACTTTGAAAAAGGCGATGACGCACTTTCTCGAGGTTGTGGATTGCAGGGATGAAGCTGAAGGGAGTAAGCTTAGTGCCATACGGTCATATTGTTTGACAAAAATCTTTTCATTCTCAAAGATGATTGCAAGGAAACAGTAGCTACGAAACTGTGGATCTCCGATATTCCTTTGTCATGTGATGACAATTGAAACATCCCTAGTTCGATTAGGCTGCGTGCTGAGATCCAAGATTTTCTATGAGAAGATATGGAACTGGGAGGAAAAACTGACCCGTTTTTTTACACGGGCAGAAGGTTTCCTACATCACTGTCCCAGACAAACCTCTTGAGTCCACTGTGCAGACAGGGGAGATGAAAGCTACATTTTACCACAAAAAACAGACACAAACATGGAAACAAAACTCTGTGTAGTCGCTGTTTACAGTTTGGGCACTGGATGGAGGTGTGCACTGCTCAGGATGTTGTGTGTAGGATGTGTTTATTCTGAGGACACCGTCCGACACGTGACCCACAGAGTAGTGGGAGTTGAGATTCTTATGAAAAATAAATATGAATATACAATATGTAATGTTCACAGAGATATAAATGACAACTGGCTTATAATACACTTGAAGATGCATGAAAAAGATGTTGTGATTGTTAGTGTGTATGGGCCAAACAATAATGATCCTAGCTTATATATAGAATTGAGCAAACGGTAAAGCTGTATGAAGAGTGTCAACATGCAATCTTGGGGGGATACTGGAACTTGGTATTAGATTTCGATTTAGACTGTAACAACTACAGACAGATAAACATTGTTAAGAGCTCATGAACTGGTTAAACTAATGATAGACAACATAAGTTTTTTTCCAGATCCATGGAGATCCACTAATCCTGACGACCAACGATATACTTGGCGTAGAAACACATCTCCCCCCCCCACCCCCCAACCCCAGCAAAGCCGTTTAGACTTCTTCCTCATTTCTGATCTTGTTTGGTAGTTTGTTCAGAAGGTGGATATAAAGCCTGGTTACAGAAATGATAATTCTGCAGTCACCATAACGTTGCAATTTGGAGAAGAAAACACTCGACATTTTTTTGTAGTTTGTTGAAATTCAACTTGTCTTTGTTACTTCATATAACATACTTAGAGCAAATAAACTGTGAAATTAAATCTGTCATGACTGAATATGCAGTTGGCCTTATAATAGAGATAACTTAGATGATATTCCGCTATGGGATATTCAGTTGACTACTTCAATAATGGTACTCGATGCAGTCAATCTAAACAGTTGACAAACAAAAACAATTGAATTTCCTTTCCGTCTTCTAATAGCGATCTCCCTGCCTTTACACCACATGTGTGAGTGATAGATGTGTTTGCTGTGTGTGTCGCATGCATGTTTGAGTGATAGATGTGTTTGCTGTGTGTGTCACATGTTTGAGTGATAGATGTGTTTGCTGTGTGTGTGAGTATGCGTGAAACATGTGAGCGTGTAAGTTGGTACCGATCGCCGCGCTTTGAGCCTGATTAGTAATTTGTGGAAAGGCGCGTATATAGTATCCAATTTTAAAGTATTAGTATTATTATTTTGAGCTCAATTGTTTTAGATATTAGCTATTATTATATCAGTCATATTGCCCGTCTTCTAATAGCGACTGGCCTTTTACACCACAAGTTTGAGTGATGAATGTGTGTTGTTGTGTATGTGGGAGTGTATGTAACATGGGAGCGTGTATGCTGGTTTTAGATCGCCGCTCTTTATGTCTGATTTAGAATATGGCGCGCATACATCTAATGTTGTAATTAGTATTACTGACCAGTTCCCCAGGGACCCGTGATGAAAGCCAGAGGCGGATCTCTGGTCAGGATGTCCAGCTGCTGCTGGGTCAGCACCAGACGTGACAGCCTCTTTCCCAGTTCTGCCACCGCCTGGCCCTCAGTCCGCACCTCC
>CM072522.1:60429069-60446569 GCA_036898135.1 Oncomelania hupensis | reverse complement strand
CAGCAGGTAGAGCAGCAGATGTGACAGCAGGTGGGACAACAGGGGGAACAGCAGCAGGTGGAACAGCAGCAGGTGGGACAGCAGGTGAAACAGCAGCAGATGGAACAGCAGCAGGTGGGACAACAGGTGAAACAGCAGCAGATGGAACAGCAGCAGGTGGGACAGCAGCAGGTGGGACAGGCAGGACAAAGGCAATCTCGCTTGTGCCTGGCACAGTTTGTATCGTATAAGGCACACGGTTGAAGTTGAAGGGTGGAACACAAATGGTTTCTGTGGTGGCGTTAGGGTAGAGGTTGGTCACAAAGTCCCGCCACTGGTCCTGTGCAGTGGGGCGTGGATTGTTCGTCGCCATCGCTCCACCTCCTCTGATCTATTACTTTCTGATTTATTCGTCTCTGACTTATGCGCCTCGGACTTGCGTGTCTCTCACTTTTTTCATTCCTGTTCAAAAGTCAAATCAAGTCAAGTCTACACACTTTATTCCAATTGTTCCAAAAGGTTTTGTCTCGCTGAGGTGGTAAAGGTGTTTGTCTGAAAGAAAAAAAAGTCATACTAGACCAGACCGTTGATGCTATCATATGTGTGTCACGGCCCCCGAGCGGGTTCCGTGGCGTCAGCACATAAAGCGAGTGAAAGGAATAAAACTGAAACAAAATAAACTAACACAAAGATGCCAGAATACAATCACACTCTTTTATTCAACAATTAACATACAGACACGGGACAAAATGGGAACTACCACCCTCCACCCCTATCAAGACCTCCGTCCCAATATTAACTAGCAATTACCTCCCCTTGTTTAACCCAAACAGAACTAGACAGCAACAGTTTCTTTACAAAATGTGTACAACAAAATCACAATCAGTAAATCAATCCAAAATATAAATCTTCAAATAAGAAATGATGGCGTTATGAATCTTTAATCTTGAACTATTATCCAGGTGAAGCGGTAGAGCTGAAGCACTGTTCAAATGTTTGTCAAGTAGCTCAGAGAGCTAAACTGTCTCTTTCACAATAAAGTGGATGATTCTCTACAACTAAATGAATATGTTTTTAGGTGTGGCGCAGTGCGAGTCTGTGTGTGCGTGAATTAGGTGTGAAAAATCCCTGTAATAGTGATGCCTCGACACGTAGGCAAAACACACAGCAGTGGCAGAGACCACCACCACACTTCCCTGCTGTAGAGGCAACGGTACAACCCAGGCTGGCTAGAAATCAATCAGCGTAAACATAGGCGATAACCGGTACAACATCATCATCAGCATAGTCATCAACATCAGTAACGTCAACAGCAACAAAAGCAGCCCAAACCTTATAGGCCTCGGCTCGTGATACACCTTCCCAACGCAACAACACAACACAGCACTGTCACAAATACACTGGTTAGTCTTTTGAGAGTTACTTTGTCTCGCTATTGCTGGTTATTTCACTTCCAAAAGAACAATTATAAATGAGGACGAGGTCACCTTAGTTCTGCAACAAAAACTAAGTCTCGGTGGGTGTTCAATAGAGAACTACACGCACTTTAGGAAAACAACCCTACATTAATTCACAAATGGCAGTTAATATTCCTCCTCTTTCGAATTCTAAGCATCCTTACCCCGACGAGGGCGTAAGACCTTGGGTGGCTTGTATAAACAATAATCACACCCTTCCACACAGAACCTATACTACTATGACCTCTGTCACAGGGTTGCTGCCTGGTTAGAATCGACCTTTTCGCAAAAGCATCTCAAACCACTCTGCCCTACCGAAATGCACCCGGTCACAAGCAAAACGTCGAGCTCTCGTCAGTGTACACATTCCTTATTATGCATAGCCCTGTTCTGTATTTGGCCTACCCCTGTCTTCTTCGTTACGCACGGACTTTACGATACTGCACCTTTCGTACGCAAAAAGTAAACCGGTCAAGCTATTCTATGTACACTACATAACGGAGAAGTGTAACTTCGTACAAAGTATAATTCTCCCTGCTATCTGAAACTCGTGTCGTCACAATGTGTAATAGGGAAAGATACTTTAGTTAGTTAGTTACTTAGTTAGTTAGTTAGTTAGTTTTTCGTTAGTCAGCCATTGTTTATAGGGTCCAGCGGACTGCAAAGAGCCGAATCAGGACACCAACTTGGTTGAAAGAGGACTCACCCCTGATTTGTATACAAGATCTGCTTAAACAATTGTAACGGTAACACAGAAGGCACTCCGCCAGCTGGCCACTTCACAATAAAAGAGATTTTATGCATGGGACGCTTGGGCTTTTTTTTTTTTTTAATCAGTTTATAGTCCCCTCTCTTCCCGATAAGGATTTTCAGAGAGGAGACTATTCGCTTGGGCTTTACTTTAAATTATAGAATTTATAGGAGGCACTGTGGTTTAATGGTAGTGCTTCGGCTTGCGGATCGGAAGGTCCCGGGTTCGATCCCTGGCCGGGTCATTGTGTTGTGTCCCTGGGAAAGACACTTTACTCCTGTTTTCCTACTCCTTCGGATGAGAGTATAAACCAAGGTCTAGTCTGTATCGCATACATTCCATCATAACGGACTTTAAAGATCCTGACGCTCATGTCCTAGACGGGTGAGTGCCGGTGACAAGAAAACACCCAGCATGCACCTAGGTCCTTCTCCCCCATCCCTGGCTGCCCAGGATTGTGCTCAGTTGTCCGGGCGTCAGACCATGCGCCCAGAGGCTGCGGGTGGGCGTCTCGGGCGGCTTGAGTTAGATCCTGTATCGGCCAGCGCCTTGAGCAGCTCTTGAGCTGGAAAAGCGCTATATAAGAACGATGAAATAAATGAATTAAAATAAATAAAACCCCCGTTTATACACTTCAGTAAAAAGTATTAACAAAACGCATACATAGAAAATGCCCACATCTCTAAATAATAAAACCATAGAAAGCTCTAGTGACCATTTGGCAGAAAGTGTCCAATGGCCCCAAGCTGACCCAAAAGACCCCATGTACAAATGAGGAGTTTTGGGAGAGTTTTCAATAAAACAATGTAGATGACTGGCCTAGCGAAAAAGATAATAGAGTAGTAAAACAGATTAGAACGAGAAAGATCAAATAAGACTGACAGAAATAGTAGTAATCTAAACACTAAATTAATGTCCACACAGTGGGGATACTATTTATACAGAAGCACCCGGTACCCCTACGGTGGGAGTGGGTGGGGGGGGAGTAAGGAAGCGTTATGTGACAGATTTACAGACAGGATGGACTATCAGCAACGCTGACAATAAGTAATTCAGTCTCAAGCAGGTAGCCAGATGACATAGGCCTATACGAGGAACAACGAGCAGTTTCCTTGGCATGACTACAATCATGTAGGTGACTGAAGGAGAAAACGGACATAATTATTGTTGTTTTTTGACATTTGAACGCCAGCTATGTCAGATGGTCAACCACACACTGTCAGCTATGTCATATGGTCAACTACACACTGTCAGCTATGTCAGATGGCCAACCACACACTGTCAACTATGTCAGACGGTCAACTACACACTGTCAGCAATGTCAGACGGTCAACCACACACTGTCAGCAATGTCAGACGGCCAACCACACACTGTCAGCAATGTCAGGCGGTCAACCACACACTGTCAGCTATGTCAGACGGTCAGCCACACACTGTCAGCTATGTCAGACGGCCAAGAATAGTCGAGTTAATCACACCTAACCTATCCTATCCCGTAACTCGAAAGTCGATAGGGCACCATAGATGATCGTTTAAACAGCGTACCCAATCTTTCTCTGTTTTCAGCAAACCTCATGGCTTCGCTCGGTATCAAGCCAGTCCATTCTCGAATGTCCTCCCACCTCTTTTTCTGTTTACCTCTTCTACTGCCTCATTGCATCGTAATCTTTGCAAGGCCTGATGCTCTGGTGACTTAACCATATCATCGGAGTTCCCGTTTCTTCACCACTGCGAGCATGTCATCGTGTTGTCCAATGGCTTGTGTAATGGTCTATCGGACTTCCCGTTGGTGATGTGCTGGGTATAGGAAATGCCCAGAAGTCTTCTGTAGGACCTCATCTCCATGCTTTATATTCTTCGTTGTAGGTCTGTTGCAAGCGTACAGAAAGATTAGATGACACGGGAGCGCAGCAGCCTTATCTTGGAATGTAGACTGATGGTCCTGTCTTTTTAAATGGGTTGCAATCTTGTCAGGGTCGCAGTTGTTTGTGCTATACTGGAATGGACGTTTTTTCGGGACCCATTGTCTGGATACAATTGCTCTTAAATATGTGAAGCTATGCACCGTGTTGAGGGATTGGTCTTTGACTTTGATGTCCGTGTTTCTGCCATTGGTGTTGTTGGTTATCATATTTGTCTTCACTGCATTTATTTCCATTCCAAAGTCTCTGGAGATGGTATCAAACCTCTTTTCCAGCTGTTCCTCTCCAGCCAACCCATCAATGTCATCCGCAGAACGAAGGTTGGAATTTGCTGTACCCACTATGCCTGCTGTACATTATTGAGTTGGTAAAGCGCTAAATAAAAGTTCAGTGTCAAAACCAGTCCATTCTAGAATGTTGTCCTCCCACCTCTTTTTCGGTCTCCCTCTTTTTCTACCTCCTTGCACTGAGCCTTGCAGGATGGTCTTTGCAAGGCCTAATGATCTGGTGACGTGGCCATACCATCGGAGTTTTCGTTTCTTCACCACTGTGAGTAGGTCATCCTGACGTCCAATGGCTTGTGTGTTGGTCTGTCGGACTTCGTGTGAAGACAGGAACACATACTCCACAGAATTCAGACTCATCGGGATTTTCCAAGCTATGAAGTGGGAATAAAGTTCAATAGTTTAACGCTCAATTTAATGTCTTCTTCTTCTTCTTCTTCTTCTTCTTCTTCTTCTTCTTCTTCTTCTTCTTCTTCTTCTTCTTCTTCTTCTTCTTCGTCATCATTATCTCAGTCATCTTATCATTATCACCGTAGTGATCTTCATCATCATAGCCAACTTTTTCGTTATCGGCATCTTCATCTTCAATACCATCTGAATCCTTTCCTGATAGTCAATGTTATCAGCATAGTCATCTTTATTATCATCTTCATCTATGTCATCATAGTTAACACCATCACAATGGCTCACACTCACACACACAACCACACAAACACACACACAGACACACACACACACACACACACAGACATACACCTTTACAATAGCTCGCACTCAAACACGCCTCCAAAATGCAGCTTAATAATCAACGACTTTAACAGGAAGAGCTAAATAAAACTTATAATCCTTTTCCAATTAGCGAGCGTATCAACACTAGGTTGTGGATGATATCATACATCCTGTTTTGTTCAGCCATACTTTTCTATCATGTAGCTGTGATCTTTACCAAAGAAAAAAAAGAAGAAAAAAACACACTATTACAGGACATTGGAAGAGGATACGATCTATAAATATTTAGCATCACACCGCATCTCTAAATAATATCTAACTCAACATACCATATCCCGTGTAGGAAATACACTAACATCTAACCCAACATACCATATCCCGTGTAGAAAATACACTAATATGTAACTCAACATGCCATATTCCGTGTAGAAAATACACTAATATGTAACTCAACATACCATATCCCGTGTAGAAAATACACTAAAATCGAACTCAACATACAATATCCCGTGTAGAAAATACACTAATATCTAACTCAACATATCATATTCCGTGTATAAAATACATTAATATCTAACTCAACATACCATATCCCGTGTAGAAAATACACTAATAAATAACTCAACATACCAAATCCCGTGCAGAACATACACTAATATGTAACTCAACATACCATATCCCGTGTAGAAAATAAACTAAACTCGAACTCAACATACCATATCCCGTGTAGAAAATACACTAAAATCGAACTCAACATACAATATCCCGTGTAGAAAATACACTAATATCTAACTCAACATATATCCCGTGTAGAAAATACACTAATACCTAACACAATCCTGGGTCACCGGCAATAGGGGAGAATGCACCTAGTGCTTGCTGGGTGTGTAGCTGCCATTCACCCGTCTGGGACAAGAGCGTCGGGATCTTTAAAGTCCGTGCTACGAAATGCGTGCGTGCGTGCACAGACTAGGCCTTGGTGTATAGGGTCATGGGAAGGAGCAAAACAATGGACTCACTAACCAGTCAAGCAACCCGTCTGCCCTGTCGCCAATGGTGGGTGTAGACGTTAAACCTAAATGTTCATTCATTCAGTCAGTCAAGCTTCTTTCATATTCAAATGCGTTGGACAGAGCACGGCACCAATGATTATTCACTAAGTTAGAGGTCACATGCATACGAGTTAAACTTCTCCAATGGTTTGCTGAGCATTTACATCAAGGCAAACAAGCTGTAGAAAAGGTCACCCAACCCGCAGTGGACGTCTAATGTACAGAAGAGGAAAGTATTCCACAAAGACTGTTAACCTTACCTTCAAAGTATATGTCAGTGTGACACTGTCAAATCTGAGGTGAAGTCTTCATTGTCAACACAAAGTGCGTGGTTCCTTCCTTTACACAAAACACAATGTTATCACTACAGGTAGTAAATCACACTATACAATCGTCTACACAAAACACACTGTTATCATCAAAGGCTAAAGTCACACTATGCAATCCTCTCCACAAAACACGCTGTTATCACCTATCGTATCCTATCCTATCTCGTAACTCGAAGGTCGTTGGGGCACCACAGATGATCGTTTAACCAGCGTACTCCATCTTTCTCTGTCCTCAGCAACCATCCTGGTCTCGCTCAGTGTCAAGCCAGTCCATTCTCGAATGTTGTCCTCCTACTTCTTTTTCTGTCTCCCTCTTCTCATAACACCGTGCCTTGCAGGATGGTCATTGCAAGGCCTGATGCTCTGCTTACGTGGCCATATCATCGGAGTTTCTTCACCACAGTCATCATGTTGTCCAATGGCTGGTCTGTCGGACTTCGTCGTTGGTGATGTGCTGGGTATAGAAAATGTTAAATTATTATGGACTGGAAGTGTGTTTTACTTAAATGTTGCTTTATATTGTTCAGCCCTATGTTAAGTGTTGTGTTGTTGACCGTTGTCTTGGTACACGATATGGAATCTCAGGCAACTGCTGTTTGTTCCTTCAACAAGATCTACTGTTCTTGGTACACGATATTGAATCTCAGGCAACTGCTGTTTGTTTCTTCAAAAATAGTCTACTGTTCTTGGGTCTCTGTGAAGTAAAGAAATAGGTAGAAAGGAATTAAACAAGGAAAGAAGGAAAGAAATAAGGATAGTAGTAGTAGTAGTAGTAGTAGTAGTAGTAGTAGCAGCAGCAGTAGTAGGTGCAGTAGCAGTAGTAGTAGAAGAAGTAGAAGTAGTTGTATCAGTAGTAGTAGTAGCAGTAGCAATAGTAGTAGAAGTTGCAGTAGTAGTAGAAGTAGTAGTTGTTGTTCAGTAGTAGTAGTGGTAGAAGAAGTGGTAGTAGTAGCATTAGTAGTAGTAGTAGCAGTTGAGTAGTAGTAGTAGTAGTAGTAGTAGTAGTAGTAGTTGTAGTAGTAGTAGTTGGCAGTAGCTGTAGTAGTAGTAGTAGTAGCAGTAGTAGTAGTAGTAGTAGTAGTTGTAGTAGTAGTAGTAATAGTAGTAGTAGTAGTAGTAGTTGTTGGTATTACAGTAGTAGTAGTAGTAGTAGTAGTAGTAGTAGTAGTAGTAGTAGTAGTAGTAGTAGTAGCAGTAGCAATAATAGTAGTAGCTGTAGTAGTAATAGTAGTATTGGTAGCAATAGTAGCAGTAAAAGTAGTAGTAGAAGTAGTGGTAGTAGTAGTAGTAGTAGTAGTAGTAGTAGTAGTAGTAGTAGTAGAAGTAGTAGTAGTAGTGGTAGTAGCAGCAGTAGTAGTAGTAGTAATAGTAGTAGTAGTAGTAGTAGTAGTAGTAGTAGTAGTAGTAGTAGTAGTAGTAGTAGTAGTAGTTGTTGTTGCATCAATTTTTATTCATCTGATTAACATAAGTTGTACTGATAAACAAAATCTGCCATTTTTTAGCCAAAAAATTAGCAGCGGTAGTAGTAGTAGCAGCAGCAGTAGCAGTAGAAGAAGTAGCAGTAGCAGTAGTAGTAGAAGAAGTAGAAGTAGTTGTATTAGTAGTAGTAGTAGTAGTAGCAGTAGCAATAGTAGTAGAAGTTGCAGTAGTAGTAGTAGAAGTAGTAGTAGTTGTATCAGTAGTAGTAGTAGTAGAAGAAGTGGTAGTAGTAGCATTAGTAGTAGTAGTAGCAGTAGTAGTAGTAGTAGTAGTAGTAGTAGTAGTAGTAGTAGTAGTAGTAGTAGTAGCAGTAGTAGTAGTAGCAGTAGTAGTAGTAGTAGTAGTAGTAGTAGTAGTAGTAGTAGTAGTAGTAGTAGTAGCAGCAGCAGCAGTAGTAGTAGTAGTAGTAGTAGTAGTAGTAGTAGTAGTAGTAGTAGTAGTAGTAGTAGTAGTAGTAGTAGTAGTAGTGCTTTACCAGCTCATAGCAGCTGCTGAAGACGCTGAGGGAAAACAGGACTACATGAAGACTAAGGTACATGAACTGTGACGTGTAAGGTCTACACCCACCGTTGGCTGCATGGTAGGCGTTGGTACCCCCATACATAAATAGATATATTAATCTTCTCATAGTCTTCATCTCCAATATCTCCTTCCATATCAATTGCCGCTGATTACAGCGCATCAAAGTATTGTAATTAGTTATCGCTAATCAATATAGGGCAAGCATTTCTACCCGGCATTATCGCATGTGTGTTTGTCGAGTCATTCATCCTTGTTGGACGATCATGTCCCTATGACTTTGAGCTGTAGCTGAACAAACAACAGCGCGAGCTTTATCAGTTAAGTAGGAACATTTGATTAGGATTATTGTTTGACGATATATCAAGTGTGGTGGTGATACTAAATGATACGCTGTTTGGCAAAGTACAGAAAGACGAGCATTCAGGCAGACAGAGGCACAGGAAGACGGGCTTGTGGCAGACAGGGACACGGGAAGATGGACATGCAGGCAGACAGAGACACAGGAAGACGGACACACAGAGAGACACAGGCACCTAACCATTCACCATCCACACATAGCGATAGATCCCCACCTCTCTTACCCTCTTCCTACCAAATCAGTTTTTTTAATCTCTCTCACTTTCTTTCTTTATTTATCTCTCTCTTTCTCTCTCTCTCCCCCTCTCTCTCTCTCTCTTTCTCTCTCTCTCTCTCTCTCTCTCTCTCTCTCTCTCTCTCTCTCTCCAAAGAACTGTTAACACAAAGTTTTATCCTAATACTAAATTACGAATGCATGCAGAGTCAAATCAACTATTTTCAAGTCCACCTACATTCATTTAACGCTTAAATTCAAGACCTGCTTTGGCCCCCCATTGCCCTTTGCCTTTATTCAACAACGCCGGCTATATTCAATAATCGGATATATTGACAATCATCATAAAGTCCCCATCTGCTTCAATATGTTTTGGGATTTTTCACAGCTTTCTTGAAAGTCTGTCCAGAAACCTTTTCAGATAGGGCTAAATGAAACGAACTGATTTATATTGAAATTAATTAATTAATAGACCCACAGCGCATTACCAAAACACAAACTAAAGATATTTCTGTTCTATTGTTTCAAGTACAGGGAAATTGTCCTTTAGATGAACCCAGCAAGATAATTGTATAAAGGAAAACAAGTTTAAACATCACAGAGGAGTTTTCTATTTATCTGTACCTGCCAAGTAACCAATGTTAAGTGCATTTATCGTTGGATCCTGGTCATAGTGCATCTTGTAGTGTCTGCTGTGTGATAGAACTTTTATTTCGATTTGTAATATAGTTTTTGTTAAAGTGGGGCTGAGGTCATTATTTTTTCTGTTACACTCGATAAAACATAAAATATCGCTTCATATTTTATCAAATAAATATCGATTTATATGTTATGAAATGTTGTACAAGTTGAGAGAAATATCACGACACGATGAGCAGAAGCACATCTTCTTGAAACAAAGGAAACAATATTTTCAGGAACATCTCTAAGCCCTTTCAGCAATGTGTTTGGACGTTCAAAACCGTACTCCATATCATTGTGAGTTTCCCTAATTATTTAAACTTCAAAATCAAATTCAGGGCTGAGCTAACTGCAATCAAACAGCCAATCATGCAAACGAACGAAAATAAACAAAAACTAACGAAAAACGTTTTAGACGGAAAGTGAGCTATTATGTAGGCCTATGTATCACCAGGATTTTAATACCGAACTATTTGAAGCACCGGCTGAAGAATTTAGATTTGTGGGTAGTTTATATTTTGTACTTGTGAGTGGATAAAAGAGCCGTTGGAATGTCTGGAGAGTGTTTCCAGTGGTTTATTTGAACCGCCATCTTTGTTTCTGTCTTTACGATGAATTGCTGATTTGGAACAGGTACAACAAATACATATGCGGCTACCACACTTCAATCATGCTGAGTATACTGATATACATCTATATAAATCTTGAGAGAGAAAGAGAGAGAGAGAGAGAGAGAGAGAGAGAGAGAGAGAGAGAGAGAGAGAGAGAGAGAGAGAGAGAGAGAGAGAGAGAGAGAGAGAGAGAGAGAGAGAGAATAATATATCTTATCAGAGAGGTGCTTTGTCAATTTAAATAGCACGGGTTTTGATACTATCGGGTCCCGAGGCTACAAACATGCAACAATGTTAGTTGTAGCTCTATAGACGTTTTGTAAAGGATACTATTTTGAGCAGCATAGAATAGAGTAGTACCTTTAAAAATTAACCTCGACTGTTGTCCTTGATCCTAGCGAGCTAACGTGCAAGGTATACCACAAAACTGTAGACTGTGTCCTGTTTTTATTACCATTTCATTCATATACGAAGTTTTGTAGTGATGTATGAAGTAGACGCAATTGTCTCCTTGTCAGATTGTTCAATGGGCTCTTTGATAACGTTATCTGGTTTTAATACAATGCAAGTTTCAAAGTTCATTAAAATATGGATAGTGTCTCAGCATGTTCGAGTTACAGTTATATATATACTCACACACACACGCACACACACACACACGCACACACACACATACAGAGTAGGAATAAAAAAAAAACAAAGGAGAAAGACAGCGACAGTGGGAATTTAAAGCACTAAATTTTCAGAAAGGAGGGAAACTATTTATATTGAAACCCCCCTGCAAACACACTGGGGGTGTAACATCAGTTACTGAGAACAAATACCAACAAGATCAAGATATATATTTTACATTTATAAGACTTCAACCAAGATGAACCTTCCTGTACAAACAAGGTATTAAATAATAAGAAATAATACAGATATTTATATAGCGCTTTTTTCCATGAAAAAGTCAGTTCAAAGAGCAAGGTATTAACAATTAACGAATTACTTTTCAAAATGAATTATCATTTCTGAAAATACTTCTGTCTTCTATATGCAATTTTCCAAAATCAATTTTGAAATAATTCAGGGTATTGAAATATTACGGAAAAATATATTTAGAAAGCTATGTAAGAATAAAACGAGAAATCAACGCATAATTTGCATATGAAATCATTATTGAAAAGAGAACGTATCAATCTAGCAATTCACTGTGAATTGAAGTCTAAAATGAATGCACAGACTTCGTATTCTTCAACAGGAAAGTGGAATCGAATGTAAGTACAACACGCTACAACATGATATATCACTATCTGTAATATACACCACTATACATTGACAATGGCGACTGACTCACTGACTTTACTATACAACACTAAACATTGACAACAACAACTGACTAACTGACTTATACAACACTATACGTTGACAACGGTGATTGACTAACTGACTTTACTATACAGCACTATACATTGACAACGGCGACTGACTTTACTATACGGCACTATACACTGGCAACAACGACTGACTAACAGACTTGACTATACAACACTATACATTTAACAACGACTGACTGGCTTGCCTATACAACAGCTACATCAACTGAGATGCGCTATATACAGTGACTATACAACAGCTACATCAACTGAGAAGTGCTATGTTTACAATGACTATACAACAGCTACATCAACTGAGATGTGCTATGTCTACAATGACTAAGGAGAGAATGGCAACGTTCTTTACATTATACAATTATTTTCAACGTCACAATTCAGTTCATAGAAATAATTTCTTTGCTGCAAAATTATGGAAAGTACAGAAAAGTTATCAAATTATTTGACATATATTCAACCAGCCAGTGGAATTTTCCGAACGGTCATTATTTCAGCCAATCAGAAAATAACACTATTATTCTAAATAAGAAATATAATTTATTCTTCGTATTTGGTCATGAAATCTAATCTATATTACACTTATAGAGACATTAATTTTAAACACTGTTTGATAATACATGGAATAAAGAAATGTCGTAAAACAAGTCCAACTCGTGGGCCAGTTCTTCTAATTTTCCTTCCGCAGTTAGGGTCCTGACATTCCAGGTTCCTATGACGATGTTGTTTCTCGTGCGGATCTTGCTAAATTGTCCGTCAGTAGCGTACTTAACACCTCCGTCCTGGTGGCCAACGGAAGGCGCGGTCCTTGAGCCGGGCGACGACCGATCCGGTATGGAATTAGTGGATAGTGTCATCATGTAGTGTGTCTTGGGCAAAAAAGACCTGGCGGTGCCGAATCCTCTCCAGGCTGTTGGCCACAGCCGAATACAGTGTGGCTCGCCTTGGCCCTGAGCATGTGGTCGTTGAACCTGTAGTAACGTGAGGTTCCTCCGCCCTGGCCGGTGACTTCTGTGTAGAAGACTTTCGCCCAGTGATGCCGTGCTAACATCACCCCTGTTAGTCGCTTCTTACGACACGCCGGGAAACGTTGGGTCTATTCTATTTAGTGCCCGAACCCACAGAGTACACTATCGATGGAACGTTCTAGGCATCAGCGTACTGCGCTGGAAAGGCCTAGGTGAAACAACGACTGACAAAGGCCACAAGCTCTATTTCAGCGGTAGAGATGACAGGCACGAACACGGCGTTGGATTCTTGGTCCACAAGAACATTCTAGCCAGTGTCATGGGTTGCCAGCCAGTCTCCAGTAGACTCATTACCATCCGCCTGAGAGCAGCCCCTTTCAACATCACCATCATCCAGGCCTATACCTCAACATCAGACTATGACGACAGCGAAGGGGAGGATTTTTATGAAAATCTACAGGCGGTCCTTGACCAAGTGCCGAAGAAGGACATAGTCATAGTGCAAGGCGACTGGAATGCCAAGGTTGGCCAAGATGCGCACCACAACTGGGGAGACACATGTGGACCCCACTGCAACAACGAGACAAATGACAGGGGTCTGAGACTCTTGGAGTTTGCCAGATACAACAATCTGGTACTGGCAAACACGCTTGGTCTCCACAAAAACTCCAGACGATGGACATGGCACAGTCCCGGCGGGGAGCATCACAACCAAATAGACTACATCATGGTCAAGAAACGCTTCAGATTAAGCATCAACATTGGCAGGGCACGCACTTTTCCAGGAGCAGACATCGGAAGTGACCACGATCTCGTGATGATGTCTTTCCGGCTCCACTTGAAGAGAGTAAATACAGAAAAGTGCACTAGACTGAAGTTCGACCTGGACAAACTGCAAGACCCGGAGGTGGCAAAAATATTTCAGGCCACAATTGGATGGAAATTTGCACCACTGCTCATTTTGGGGGCTGGTAAAGTAGATGTCAACACCATGACCACCACCTTCAACTCAGCTGTGACAGATGCCGCCATTGAGATCCTTGGCAAGCACCGACCAAAGAAGAAGCCGTGGATCACACCTGAACTTTTGGATCTGTGTGATAAATGAAGAGAAATAAAAAAAGAGCACCTCACAGGGAGCGGATGTCTACTGAAAAATCAACAATGACATCCGAAAACGCATGCGCACGGCAAAGGAGAACTGGATAGAAGATCAATGCCAGGAAATAGAGAACAGTCTGAACAAGAACAACAGCAAGTAGGCCTACCAGACTGTGAAGCGGCTGACATGTGTTAAACAGCCCAAAGTCTCACGATCCAAAGCAAGTCTGCCATATGCCTTACAGAAGAACAAGAAGTTTTGGACAGATGGACAGAGTACTGCTCTGACCGTTACAACCATACACCAATGGAGACCCATCAGTTCTAGCATGTCCCGAGAACAGAGAAGAAGAAGAAATCCTCCCAATTCTCCGGGAAGAAGTTGAGGCAGCAGTGCAATCGCTTAAGAAAGGGAAGTCAGCGGGAGTGGACAATATACCCGCGGAACTGCTACAAGCAGGAGGAGAAGCGATGATTGATGTAACAAGATCTGGCAGAGTGGGGAGTGGCCTATACCATGGACCCAGTCGCTTGTCATCACTCTTCCCAACAAAGGTAACCTTCAGGAGTGTGAAAATTACCGCATCATCAGCCTCATCAGCCATCCCAGCAAGGTCCTCCTGAAAATAATACCCAACAGGTTGAAACCCCAAGCTGAACAAATCATAGCTGAAGAACAAGCAGGATTCAGGGCAGGGCGAAGAACCACTGAACAGATTTTCAACCTCAGAATAATCTGTGAGAAATACCTACAGCACCAACAACATCTATATCATGTGTTCGTAGACTTCAAGAAGGCGTTTGACCGAGTCTGGCATGCAGCTCTATGGGCAACAATGAAAGTGTACAACATCAGCCCTAAAATTATTGAAGTCATCAAAAGCCTGTATGATAAGGCTACCAGTGCAGTCCTCCACAACAGCGCCATCGGAAACTGGTTCAGAACAACAATCGGTGTGCGTCAAGGATGCCTACTCTCTCCAACACTCTTCAACATCTTCCTAGAGCGCATCATGTCAGATGCTCTTGCAGATCATGAAGGCACAGTCAGCATAGGGGGTAGAGCAATCTCCAATCTTCGTTTTGCGGATGACATTGATGGATTGGCTGGAGAGGAACAAGAACTTGAACAGCTGGTACAGAGGCTTGACACCACCTCCAGAGCTTATGAAATGGAAATAAGTGCAGAGAAGACCAAATGATGACCAACAACACCAATAGCATCAACACGGACATCAAAGTCCAAGGCCAATCCCTCAACAAAGTGCATAGCTTCAAATATTTAGGAGCCATTGTATCAGACAATGGGTCCCGACAGGAAGTCCTCTCCAGGATCGCACAAACAACTGCTGCCCTGACAGGTTTGAAGCCCATTTGAAAAGACAGGACCATCAGTCTGCATTCCAAAGTAAGACTGCTGCGCTCCCTTGTCATCTCCATCTTCCTATATGCTTGCGAAGCATGGACCCTCACAGCAGATCTCCAACGAAGAATACAAAGCATGGAGATGAGGTGCTACAGAAGACTTCTGGGGATTTCCTATACCCAACACATCACCAACGACGAAGTCCGACAGACCATCACACAAGCCATTGGACAACACGATGACGATGAAACGGAAACTCCGATGGTATGGCCACGTCACCAGATCATCAGGCCTTGCAAAGACTATTCTGCAAGGCACAGTGCAAGGAGGTAGAAGAAGAGGGAGACCGAAAAAGAGGTGGGAGGACAACATTCGAGAATGGACTGGTTTGACACTGAGCAAAGCCATCAGGGCTGCTGAGGACAGAGAAACGATCATCTGTGGTGCCCCTACGACCTCCGGGTTACGGGACAGGATATGATAGGATAGGATAGGATAGTAAAACAAGTACAAAGACATTCCTATCATCTGATAATACATGAAATACAGAAATGTAATAAAATAAATACAAAGCATTCCTATCGCTTGATAATAACTCAACAATGAAATGGATCAACACAATCACTGTACTACAAGTGTCCATTGGGAGCTTGAGGTAAATGTCCAACATCATGGCAAAACCAAAATCACCATTACTTTGCATTTCAATGTCACCGATTGATTTAAGCTTTTTCTGGGCACATCTTGAACCGGCCAGTGGAATTTTTAAACGTTAATTATTTCAGACAATCAGAAAAAAACACTATTATTTAAAATAAGAAATATCACTTATTCTTCGTATTTGATCATGAAAACTAATCAGTATTACAATTAAAGAGACGTTAATGATAAACGCTGTTTGATAATACATGGAATAAAGAAATGTAATAAAACAAGTACATAGACATTCCCATCGTTTGATAATACATGGAATAAAGAAATGTTATAAAACAAGTACATAGACATACCTATTGTTTAATAATACATGGAATAAAAAATGTAATAAAACAAGTACATAGACATACCTATTGTTTAATAATACATGGAATAAAGAAATGTAATAAAACAAGTACATAGACATTCCTATTGTTTAATAATACATGGAATAAAGAAATGTAATAAAACAAGTACATAGACATACCTATTGTTTAATAATACACGGAATAAAGAAATGTAATAAAACAAGTACATAGACATACCTATCGTTTGATAATACATGGAATAAAGAAATGTAATAAAACAAGAACACAGACATTCCTATCGTTTGATAATAACTAAACAATGAAATGGATGACAAGTGTCCATTGGGAGCTTGAGGTCAATTTCCAACATCATGGCAAAACCCAAAATCACCATTACTTTGCATTTCAATGTCACCGTAGGTTTTAAGATTTTTCTGGGCACCCATTTTCATGTAGAATATTGCAAGTTCCATAAGGAGCATGTGAGCCATATGGGCTTTGCCCTTCTAGTTGCACAATAAGATGTCTTCTGTTGCTGTTGTTAGTTGCTCATGTTGCTGATGTTGTTAGTTACTGCTGTCCATGTTGTTGATGTTATATATATATGCTTTGCACTCGTTGCTGCTGCTACTGGCGGAGTTGATGTTATCGTTGCTGTTGCTACTACGACAGTGAGTTACTGAGGTTTATATTGTGATTGTTATTATTAGTTCTAGCTGTTGTATGTACTACTGACATTACTGTTATCGTTGTGTGTGACTGCTGCTACTACTGACAGAGTTACTGTTATCGTTGGTGTGACTGCTGCTACTACTGACAGAGTTACAGTTATCGTTGGTGTGACTGCTGCTACTACTGACAGAGTTACAGTTATCGTTGGTGTGACTGCTGCTACTACTGACAGAGTTACTGTTATCGTTGGTGTTACTGCTGCTACTACTGACAGAGTTACTTTTATCGTTGGTATTACTGCTGCTACTACTGACAGAGTTACTGTTATCGTTGGTGTTACTGCTGCTGCTACTGACAGAGTTACTGTTATCATTGGTGTTACTGCTGCTGCTACTGACAGAGTTACTGTTATCGTTGGTGTTACTGCTGCTGCTACTGACAGAGTTACTGTTATCGTTGGAGTTACTGCTGCTACTGACAGAGTTACTATTATCGTTGGTGTTACTGCTGCTACTAACATATCTACTAGTGTTAATGATGTTGCCGATGACGTCACTCTCCTCGTGGTTTTTCACTGCGTCACTGTAGTTGTTGTGGTCATGGTTACTGTGGTTGGCAGTGTCGTTGTCGTCGCCGCTGCTGTGGTTGTTGC
>CM072522.1:60419069-60424069 GCA_036898135.1 Oncomelania hupensis | reverse complement strand
CGCCACTTTTGTTGTCGCTGTCATCATCTATCGGCTATGAAATTATCTTTCTTTGAGTTTAGCATCTTAGTTAATATTAAACAAATTTGCATCATCATTTTCATACATCATCAATCATCCATGCATTCATCCATCAATCATTCATCCATCCTTAGCATTATCCGTCCATACATGAATCATCCATCCATCATCCATCCATCATCATCCATCATCAGCCATCAATCATCCATCAATCATCCATCCATCATCCATCCATCCATCAATCATCCATCCTGCCATCATCATCCATCCGTCATCATCCATCAATCATCATCATCATCATCATCATCATCATCATCATCATCATCATCATCATCATCATCATCATCATCATCATCATCATCATCATCATCACCATCAACACTGCAACTACTTCATCAATGGATAGTCACTTCTTAGTGAATACAAACTATGATATTACAGAACGTGTTTTAATAGTGGTTCTTTTTTTTTCTTGTATTAACATCGTAATTTATACACTGTTACATTACATGTCTATATTTATATCGCAGGTATGTGTACATTGTATTTTATACACTGTTACATTATCTGCATACATTGATGTTGCAGGTATGTGTACATTATATTTTATACACTGTTACATTACCCCAAATTTCAGTTATAAGCGGATATAACAGTTGTAATACTTTACCGCCCAGTTCATCAACTCCTCTTGAATTTGTTTGATTAAGGTTATTTAGTGTTCTATAAACGAATAATTTTGACCAAAAAGGAATATATGTGTTATTTCTTATGTTTTTGAACTCATAATATTTGCAAAGTTATGTAGATTATTGTTTTTGATTTGTCAGCAATTATAATTTTATCAAACGTTTTGACAAACACTGCAAATTCAGTGTATCAAGGTAAATAATTTTAATAGCTGTGGATGTAGATGATTTGTTTGTTACATGATGAATTGCTTTCCACATTGTTTCATAACTGTTCCTAAATGATAATAAAGGTTTTTTTTTTTTTTCCATGTTCTTTCTTTGATGAGTGAAGTGACTGCATTTCTCTTTTGATTTTTTTATACTGTATTCACTTTTATTACCACGTTTCGTTAAATAGTAATGGCAAGTTGTTATTCACTGTCTAGCCATTTTGCTTTAGAATAGTATTTAAATCATGTTGTATAAATAGGAGGAGGATTGTTGTATAAATAAATAGAAGTCTCCTCTCTGAAAATCCTTATCGGGAAGAGAGGGGACTTTAAACTGATATAACAGGAGGAGGAGAGAGAGAGACAGACAGACAAACAGACAGACACAGACAGACTAACAGACAGTTACTGGGACTCTTACTGTTGTTGTTGTGTCAAGCAGCTCTAATGAAATCGGCACTGTCGTGGCAGCCATCGTCGTCGTTGTGGCGCTGGTAGTGGTGGCGATGGTGTCGGTGGTATTAGTGGTGGGGGCTGTCCCTGGTGTCCACGTGATGGCGGCCATCTGAAATGAGACCAAGGCATCAGCATGAGTTTTGCACTGAGGGAGATGCAACATCGCTAGTGGACTCACTCCATCACTTTACTAAGTTTGGGGCTCCATTCTTTGTTTTTGTTGATTGGACATTGTCAGGCCACACGCTACATTGCCTTGTACATGTAGTACAATAAAATATATGTTGAACGACAGTGGAGCTTTCTGTTCATTGGACATTGTCACGCCACACGCTACATTGCCTTGTAATACAATAAATATATGTTGAACGACAGTGGAGCTTTCTGTTGATTGGACATTGTCACGCCACACGCTACATTGCCTTGTAATACAATAAATATATGTTGAACGACAGTGGAGCTTTCTGTGCATAACAAAACAAGCCCAGCTGCTCAGGCATAAAGACGCTTCATCGTACTCACAGACAGACACGGGGTGGGAAGGGGAGGGGATGAGAGAGAGCGAGAGAGAGAGCGAGAGAGAGAGAGAGAGAGAGAGAGAGAGAGAGAGAGAGAGAGAGAGACGCTTTGATAGTTTATTGTCTATAACTTCACACGTTTTTAAGACAAGGATTCACAATCCCAATAGATTAAAACATTAAAACACTACTAAATTAAGACATATAACAGCAAATAAACACAAAAGCAAAACAAGCAAATATTAAAAACACCTCTGCCTAGAGAATTATTGCAATACAAGGACGTACACTGAATTATTAAAAGGAATAAGAATTATCCTAAATACATACCGGTAAAAAAGGTAATAAATAAATTAAAAACGTTATTTAGGAAATGCACTCATTTTCCCACTCTTTTCTTTTCATTTTCCATCTTTTTCATACAGTATCAGAGAGAGAGAGAGAGAGAGAGAGAGAGAGAGAGAGAGAGAGAGAGAGCAAGAGTTGCTGTTGCAGAGTCTTTTACTGTTGTTGGTGGAGGCTGTTCCTGATGTTCAGAACGTCGTCGTTGTGGCGCTGGTGGTGGTGGTGGAGGTAGTGGCTGAGGCTGACCCTGGTGTAATCCACTTAGTAGTAGTTGTTGTTGTTGCAGTAGTTGTTGTAGTTGTTGTTGCTGTGGTTGATGTTGTAGTTGTTGTTGCTGTGGTTGATGTTGTTGTTGTTGTTGTTGTTGTTGATTTTGTAGTAGTTCTTGTACTTGTTGTTGTAGTAGTAGAAGTTCTTGATGTTTTTGTAGTTGTTGTTGTTGCAGTTGATGTTGTTGTTGTAGTTGCTGTATTTGCTCTTGTAGTAGTTTTGTAGTGGTGGTGGTGGTTGAGGCTGTCTCTGGTGTCCACGTTGTCTCGCCCATCTGAAAAGAACAATGCGTCAGCATGAGTGATCCACAGAGGGAGATGCAGCACACTACATTCATTGACCACGGTTGTGTCTGCAACAGTAAAACAGTTTTTACATCCACGCCAACTAATCGTCAACCTCAACCTCATCGTCGCCACTGTCGTCGTCGCTGTCATCATCTATCGGCTATAGAATTATCTTTCTTTGAGTTTAGCATCTTAGTGAATACTACAGAAATTTGCACCATCATCATCATCATCATCATCATCATCATCATCATCATCATCATCATCATCATCGTTGTCGTCGTTGTCGTCGTCATCATTACTGTCACTTCAGCAACCTTGTGGATACAAACTATAATATTATAGAACGTGTTTTAATAACGTATCTTTTCCTTCTGGTATTAACAATGTATTGTTTACACTGTTACATTATCCTATCCTATCCTGTCCCATAACCCGAAGGTCGTAGGGGCACCACAGATGATCGCTTAACCAGCATACTCCATCTTTCTCTGTCCTCAGCAGCCCTCATGGCTTCGCTCAGTGTCAAACCAGTCCATTCTCGAATGTTGTCCTCCCACCTCTTTTTCGGTATCCCCCTTCTTCTACCTCCTTGCACTGTGCCTTGCAGAATGGTCTTTGCAAGGCCTGATGATCTGGTGACGTGGCCATACCATCGGAGTTTCCGTTTCTTCACCACTGTGAGCAGGTCATCGTGTTGTCCAATGGCTTGTGTGATGGTCTGTCGGACTTCAACGTTGGTGATGTGTTGGGTATAGGAAATGCACAGAAGTCTTCTGTAGCACCTCATCTCCATGCTTTGTATTCTTCGTTGGAGATCTGCTGTGAGGGTCCATGCTTCGCAAGCATATAGGAAGATGGAGATGACCAGAGAGCGCAGCAGTCTTACTTTGGAATGTAGACTGATGGTTCTGTCTTTCCAAATGGGCTTCAACCTTGTCAGGGCAGCAGTTGTTTGTGCGATCCTGGAGAGGACTTCCTGTCGAGACCCATTGTCTGACACAATGGCTCCTAAATATTTGAAGCTGTGCACTGTGTTGAGGGATTGGCCTTGTACTTTGATGTCCGTGTTGATGCCATTGGTGTTGTTGGTCATCATTTTGGTCTTCTCTGCACTTATTTCCATTCCATAAGCTCTGGAGGTGGTGTCAAGCCTCTGTACAAGCTGTTCAAGTTCTTGTTCCTCTCCAGCCAATCCATCAATATCATCCGCAAAACGAAGATTGGAGATTGCTCTGCCCCCTATGCTGACTGTGCCTTCGTGATCTGCAAGAGCATCTGACATGATGCGCTCTAGGAAGATGTTGAAGAGTGTTGGAGAGAGTAGGCATCCTTGACGCACACCGATTGTTGTTCTGAACCAGTTCCCGATGACGCTGTTATGGAGGACTGCACTGGTAGCCTTGTCATACAGGCTTTTGATGACTTCTATAATTTTAGGGCTGATGTTGTACACTTTCATGGTTGCCCATAGAGCTGCATGCCAGACTCGGTCAAATGCCTTCTTGAAGTCTATGAACACATGATATAGATGTTGTTGGTGCTGTAGGTATTTCTCACAGATTATTCTGAGGTTGAAAATCTGTTCAGTGGTACTTCGCCCTGCCATGAATCCTGCTTGTTCTTCAGCTATGATTTGTTCAGCTTGTGGTTTCAACCTGTTGAGTATTATTTTCAGGAGGACCTTGCTGGGATGGCTGATGAGGCTGATGGTGCGGTAATTTTCACACTCCTGAAGGTTACCTTTTTTGGGAAGAGTGATGACAAGCGACTGGGTCCATGGTGTAGGCCATTCCCCACTCTGCCAGATCTTGTTACAGATAATGGTGAGAGCATCAGTCATCGCTTCTCCTCCTGCTTGTAGCAGTTCCGCTGGTATGTTGTCCACTCCCGCTGACTTCCCTTTCTTCAGCGATTGCACTGCTGCCTCAACTTCTTCCCGGAGAATTGGGAGGATTTCTTCTTCTTCTCTGCTCTCGGGACATGCTAGAACTGATGGGTCTCCATTTGGTGTATGGTTGTAAAGGTCAGAGCAGTACTCTGTCCATCTGTCCAAGACTTCTTGTTCTTCTGTAAGGCAAATGCCTGACTTGCTTTGGATAGTGGAGACTTTGGGCTGTTTAACACTTGTCAGCCGCTTCACAGTCTGGTAGGCCTTCTTGCTGTTGTTCTTGTTCAGATTGATCTCTATTTCCTGGCATT
>CM072522.1:60397750-60418569 GCA_036898135.1 Oncomelania hupensis | reverse complement strand
AACTCAATATTCTACATGAATAATAGTAGAGGCCACAGGACACTATAATTGGTGTATCCAATCGTGATCATCGTCATCTTCGTCGTCGTTGTCCTCTTCTTCATAAGTATCGTCAATAGCCACATCGGCAATAATTGTAATGCTTTCATGCTTTGACTTTTAAAGGTCATTGCTTTTGAACGTTTAGTGGTATTATCAACCTCGCTTTTGTCCATCAATATTAACAAAGGCCACTGGACATATCTGAAGGCGAATGTCAGAGGACACAAAACATAGAGCGATACTTTCTCGTCGTCGTCGTCGTCATCATCATCATCATCATCATCATCATCATCATCATCATCATCATCATCATCATCATCATCATAATCATCATCATCATCATCATCATCATCTTTTTTTCCCTTTTTTCCCCCAGGACCCAGGTTATGGTTATATTCAACACATAATAACACATAAGAACCTGAAAACAAAAAAGATAGTCCAAGTATAAACAGTAGATGTACATATATCCATTCATACCGACAACATCATTATTATCGTCATAATCATCATCATTATTGTTGTCGACGATGTAAGCCACTGTCTGAGGTTAGAAGTTAATTCTTATAAAACTACCCCACAGTATAGTTGATTGCAGAAGAAGAAAAAGACGTAGAAGAAAGAATGAACATTGAGGTTGAACGACCCACCATTGGCCATAGGGCAGACGTCTACACCCACCATTGGCCATAGGGCAGACGTCTACACCCACCATTTGGCCATAGGGCAGACGTCTACACCCACCATTGGCCATAGGGCAGACGTCTACACCCACCATTTGGCCATAGGGCAGACGGGATCACCATCCCAGAGGCTATAAAGGGGTATGAACCTATATCACATTGACCACCAGAGCATCATACATCTAAAATGGACAGTGACAAAATGGACCTCTTTATCTTACCAATCACGGCGTTGCCAGGCCAAACGCTCTACACCTTGTGCTACGGCGGGGTGGGACGTGAGAATAGGAAAAGGAGGAAAAGGATTTAAAAAGAAAACAAAAAGCTTAGTCTAGTATTAAAGAACAGAGTTTTGCATTGAAAACTAAAGACAAACTATTACACAATACCCCAACTAAACAGCAGGCAGTGTCATCATCGTACAACTAAACAGCAGGCAGTGTCATCATCGTACAACTAAACAGCAGGGTTACTGTTGTGAGGTTAATGATTTGTCCACCGCCGTAGCTCAAGGGTTACAACGTTCGCCTGGCACACCGATGACCCAGGTTCGAATCCCGTGGTGGGCGATATAAAAGGTGGCCATTTTCATTGTCCATTTTAGCAGTATGATTGCTCTGGTGGTTAAGTGTTGATTCAGGTCCCTACCCCTCTTTCCCTGGGATGGTTATCCCGTCTGCCCTATCGCCAATGGTGGGTGTAGACGTTAAACCTCAATGTTCTCTTCTCTTCTCTGAGGTTAAAGTTGCGACGCGCACTACTCATCCAAATATTAAATGATCAGTGGATAACGATTTATTGTATTTATGAAAGATGCTAAAAATAAGCCAATGCACAAGGATGATTTTTAAAAATATTTATTTCAAGATTTATTTAACACATCAATAAGGGGAGACAATCACACACTGTAATCACTTTATAGTATCGTTCTGATCTTCAATCATCATCATTGTCATTTTCGTTGTCAGTGTTATCTACATGATCCTCACGATCGTCGCCGTTCTCCTCTTCATTGTAATCAACTATAGCACCAACTGCAACAATTTCAATGGTTTGTTCCTTGACTTCCAAAGCGTATGGTATTAAAAAGAAGTTGTTGTTTTGTTTGTATTTTTTATAAAATAAATGAACTCAATATTCCACGTGAATAATAGTAGAGACTATCGGACACTTTAATTGTTGTATACAATCGTCATCATCGTCATCTTCGTCGTCACGGTCCTCTTCTTCACAATCACCATCAACTGCCAACTCGGCAATAATTGTAATGATTTCATGCTTTGACTTTTAAAGGTCATTGCTATTACACGTTTAGTAACTCTACAACAGGCAGTATCATCATCGTACAACTCTACACCAGGCAGTATCATCATTGTACAACTCTACATCAGGCAGTATCATCATTGTACATCTCTACATCAGGCAGTATCATCATCGTACAACTCTACATCGGGCAGTATCATTATCGTACAGCTTCAATAGTGACCAAAACGTTTAAGACCTAAGGTTACTGTTGTGAGGTTAATGTTGTGACGCACACTGCCTCATCCATGTATTAAAATCAGTGGAAAACAATTTATTGTATTTATGACAGAATCCAATTTACATGGATAATAAAAAAAGAATCCAAACTAATCTAGAAATACTTTGAAATAATTTGGGTAATCAGAATGAGTCAAATGTCAGCACGTTGGACACCATATCTCAATAATAACTCAACGTATTTTAACCAAAATGTATAAGGACAAGACCACGGTTATTTTCCAAACTCCCGTTCCATCATATTTACTCTACAGCAAAGGTTAAGATCACGGGCGCCATTTTGCTGCTCAACACGTTTTGCTTAATATCTCTACAACGGCTGAAGTGATTTGGTTGAATTTTGGTATTCAGATACTATAAAATAAAGGGTCACACTGCAATAGTGAACCGCCATCCTACAACAGCAGACCGCCATCCTAAATCATAGGCCTTCCTATAACAGCAATCTGCCATCCCACAACAGCAGTCTGTCAACCTACAACATCAATCCCATCTTACAACAGCAATGTCATCCTGCATTAGCAGTCTATCTTCCTACAATAGCAGTCTATCATCCTACAACGGCAGTCTGTCATCCTACAATAGCAGTCTGTCATCCTACAATTGCAGTCCTCCATACTGCAATAGCAGTCTATCATCCTACAATAGCAGTCTGTCATCCTACAACAGCAGTCTATTATCCTACAATAGCAGTATGTCATTCTACAATAGCATTCCGCCATACTACAATATTAGTCTGCCAATATACAACAGCAGTCTGCCCTACTACAATATTAGTCTGCCAATATACAATAGCAGTCTGCCCTACTACAATATTAGTCTGCCAATATACAACAGCAGTCTGCCCTACTACAATATTAGTCTGCCAATATACAACAGCAGTCTGCCCTACTACAATATTAGTCTGCCAATATACAATAGCAGTCCGCCCTACTACAATATTAGTCTGCCAATATACAATAGCAGTCTGCCCTACTACAATATTAGTCTGCCAAAGATACAATAGCAGTCCACCCTACTACAATATTAGTCTGCCAAAGATACAATAGCAGTCCGCCCTACTACAATATTAGTCTGCCAAAGATACAATAGCAGTCCGCCCTACTACAATATTAGTCTTCCAAAGTGTCATGTGGGGTTTATGGGCTCTGCACAATGGAATTATGGACCCTCACGTTTATTCGGTGGGAACTGCTAGTAAGTCACCCTATGAATTACTTTAATAAATTTATTTGTTTAGCTCGTTCTGTGTTAAGGTTGGGGTACAGAGATAGATAGAAAAATGGTAAAAGAATACTGTCACACTAGCTTTCACCCGGCTATGAATCATATGTAGTCCAGCCACTTGATAACAGTTAAAATCACACATTTATTTCTTCCACTCTATACAAGATTCTCTAAGTACTAATCTAACTTAAAAAGTCTCAGTCAGTGCTAATAGTTCGATCGCTGATAGCCTAGGCAGCTGTTATTTCTTCATAGGGCACTTGCTATTATATTGCATGTAGATTAGACTACTGTGGTCCGTTTTACAGTTTCTGAAGAGTGGACTACTGTGGTCCGTTTTCGATCAGTTTAAGTGCACCTTTGTGTATACACTTAACTTTTGTCTGGTGCGTGCGAAGACCTTCTGTGAGGTAGCTTCTGGTGCACCTGTGTCGTTGTGTAGTTGGGTTCCCTTGCCACGCTGTGGGGTCTTGTAGGGTGTGATCCAGGGTAACTCTTTCCGACTTGTGCGGTAGAGGTTACGCAGACAACTCGTCGTTTCTGTGGAGTTGGGCGCACGGGATAGCTCGCCTGCTCGTCTGTTTGACAAGTTCAGGCCCGTGGTGACTTAATAGAATTCTAAGATTCTTAAGTCCTGCTTCCTGGTCTATGTGTGGAGAGGTTTCTCTGCCAGCTCTGTAGCTGTTAACACTTCGGTGTCTTACTCCCAACTGACCAAACTTGTGCTAGGGTTTGACCCATCAGAACCGGCTCTAACTGCTTTGCCTGAGCTCTCATTGGGTATAATTTTTACGACTCTCGCCCACAGTGCTGAGTCACTTCGCTGTGTGGGTCGGCCTCGCAGTGTGTTGTACTGTAAGTGCTTGCTGTGTAATACCCTAACTCTCTAATGTTACAATGATGTACACAAGGCTAAATAGCGAATAGGCAGAGTAAAACTAGCCAGTTCGTGACAGGCTCCCTCAACTGAAAAAAGGCGATGACTACTGGATTCGACCTTTTTCTACTACAGAGCCTAGTTTAACGCTGCACTATCCTAGGGTCCTATGTACAAACTAATTAAGTTGCTCTACCTGAGCTGCAATGCTGGGCCAGGTAGCTATGGACACTAGTGACAGGGGTTTTACTGGACGGGGACGAATTCTGGTGCTGTGGCCCTTAGTTGTGTTGGGTGGGCGACAGCTGCTGTGTCCTCCACGAGATGGCGACTGAGGTAGTCGGCTCCGTGGTTCTCTTTGCAGGGGATGTACTCGATTTGGAATGAGTATGCCTGAAGGGTGAGTGCCCATCGCATCAGGCGAGAGTTCAAAGACTTGGAGGCTGCCAGGAACGATAGTGGTTGGTGGTCCACCTGAACTGTGAAGTGGGTCCCATACAGGTAGAGTTGGAACTTCTGTATGGCCCAGACTAGTCCAAGACATTCTTTCTCCGACGTGGCGTAGTGGGTCTCGGCGGGTCTCAATTTTCTGCTGGCGTAGGCGACAGGGAATAGCGTCTCTGCATTCTTGGGGTCGCGCTGTAGCAGTACTGCTCCGAGGCCTAAGTCGCTTGCGTCGGTGCGAAGAACGAATGGCTGAGTCAAATCGGGTAGGTGGAGTACTGGCGCCGATGTCATTATGTCCTTGAGTGTTTGGAATGCTGTCTCGCATTCGGCTGTCCATACTACTTTGTCCGGGGCGATTTTCCGGGTCATTTGTCAGTGGTACGGCGATGCTGTTGTAGTTGGGGATGAACTTCTGGTAGAAGCCGCAGAGTCCTAGAAACGACTGTACTTCCTTTTTGGTCTTGGGCCTAGGAGCGTCGAGTAGGCGTTTCACAGTCTTTTCTACCGGTCGCAGGTTTCCTTGACTGATGGTGTGTCCCAGAAATTCTAGTTCTGTGAATCCAATCTGACATTTGGTGGGTCTTGCCGTCAATCCCGTGTCTCTGAGGCGGGCGAGTAGTTGTTGTAGGAGCGTGACATGTTCCTCCCACGTAGGTGTTGCGATGAGGATGTCGTCCATAAACGAATGTAGGTGCTCGCTGCTCAGGGGTGCCAGGAGTTTTCGCATCATGGCGCTGAAGATGCTGGGTGCGTTGTGGAGTCCGAATGGAAGTACGTTGAACTCGAAGTGTCCTTCCATCGTGCTAAACGCTAGGTACTTTCGGACGTGCGGTTGCACTGGTATCTGGTAGTATCCTTTGCTGAGGTCGATGCGTGAGAAGTACTTCGCTCGCTGTAGCTTGGCAAATAGGTCTGTCTGGTCCGGGAGTGGCTCTGGCTGGAATTGCGTTACGGCATTCAACAGTCTGAAGTCGATGCACAGTCGATGCTCTCCGTTGGGTTTTCGCAACAATACCGTGCCTGCGCTGTAGGGTGAAGTAGACTCTGAGATGATTCCGGCTGCCAGTAAGGTGTCTATCTCTTCCTTGATGGCTCGCTGCTGCGACAGTGGCATCGGGTAGAGCTTCTGGCGGACGGGTGTTGGGTCGGTCACCGTTAAGGTTACTTCGACGAGGTCTGTCCTCCCTGGTCGGTCTGTGAGCACAGTCTGATGTTGTCGAATGACCTGTAGTACTTGCTGTCGCTGGTTAGCGGCTAGGTCTCCGTTGAGTATCACGTCTTTGTAGGTTTCTTTGGAGTGCAGGGGATACTCTACTGCATTGGTCTCCATGCTTTCTCCTTCTTCCGCGATGGAGATGGCTAGCAAGTTGTGAGTGCTGGGGGTCGCTGGTCGGTCCGTGTATTTCTTGAGGAGATTGATGTGGTGGTATCGGGCTCTCCCGTTCACCTCTACTTGGTAGACTGTCTTGGATTTCTTGGCAGTCACCCGGTACGGTCCTCTCCAAGCGATGTCCAGCTTGTTGGTTCCACTTGGAAGTAAGAGTAGCACTTGATCGCCGACTTGCAGTTCTCTGTCCTTCGCGTGGCGGTTGTAGTACTTCGCCTGACGGGCTCTTGCCTTCTTCAGTGCTTCACCAGCTTTCTTCCACGTTGCTTTAAGGGTTTCCTGCAGGTCTGCGACGTACTTGGTGGCACCTCTTGGTGTGTCGTCTATCTTGGCTTCCGTCCAACTTCTGCGTAGGGCTTCTAGCGGTCCTGCTACAGGTCTACCGAATAGCAATGTTGACGGGGTGTAGCCTGTGGCTGCATGGGGCGTTTCTCGGTATGCGAACAGTGCCGCATTCACGTAGGTGTCCCACGCTTCTGGATTGTCGTCGGCGACTTTCCTGAGTATGGTGAGAAGGGTTCCATTCAGTCTTTCTACTTGTCCGTTGCTGGCGGGGTGGTATGGTGGTGTGCGAATGTGATGAACTTGTATCAACTCGAACACGTCTTGCATCAGGCGGCCGGTGAACTGAGATCCGTTGTCCGTTCTAATGCTGTCCGGGAATCCGACTCTGGTAAAGATGGCGATGAGTGCATCTGCAATCTTCTTGGTGTCGATCGCTGGCAACGGGACTGCTTCGCACCACATCGTACATGCGTCGACGAGTGTGAGTAGAAATCTGTTCCGCTTCTTTGTCATGGGCAGTGGTCCTACTGTGTCTACTGAGACTTGCTGGAATGGCACGCCGACTACTACCGATGGTCCTAAGGTAACTGGTACGGTGTGATGTCGCGGGGAATATCGTTGACATTGGTGGCAAGATTTCACGTAGCGCTTGACATCCTCCGTGATTCCTGGCCAATAGTAGTGTGCGCTGATTCTCTGCACTGTGGCTCCAATTCCCATGTGTCCGCTGAGTGGCATGCTGTGGCCTAACTCTAGTACTTGGGCTCGAAGGGTGGCTGGTAGTACTAGTTGGTTGTGATCTCCATCTCCTTGGCGATGTAGAACTCCCTCTTCCATGTAGAAGTCTCCCTTGTGCGGGTGTGTGTGCGCCTTGGGTAGCTTCTGGAAGCACTTCGCTATCGAGGTGTCTTCTTTCTGTGCTGTTTTGATCTCTTCGAGTCCTGGATTCGGAGCGAACTCGGGCTGGGGTGGTTGGGTTTTAGCTTGGGCCCTGGTTTGCACTGCAGCTATCTCTACAGTTTTAGGGGGCGTGCCTAAGAACACATACCTACAACCTAGCACTAGATCATACAGGGGTTTCTGTAAAACAGCTGCTTGGATTCGTCCTGTGACGTACCTACTCTCTACTTCTATCCAAGCTATTGGGCAAGTAGTCGTCGGTTTCGTCAAGTCTGCTCCTTGTAAGTCGACTGTCTTGTCTGTCAAGTCCGCGCGCGATACAAGAGATTCGCTAACTATCGCGTCGTATGATAGACCTGTGTCATACAGACAGTTCGCTTCTTTTCCGTTGACCTTGACCGTGTCTGTCACCGATGGGTGATCTCCGATGTGTGTGGCTTGTTACCGCTGCTTTGAGTTAGAACTCTGTGCGCTGGCCGGCTTTCGCGCTCTTCCCTACGTTGTGCGGCCAACTTGAAACATTCTGCGGTGGAGTGATTGTTTCTGTTGCAGAACGAACAATACCGTCTCTGTTCTGCGGGACCTCTTTTCCCGAATTCCGTGTTGGGTCCTTTATTTTGCCCAGGTCTGGGGTTATTCGGCTTATTCGCGGTGCGCTCTTCCCGGTTAGGGCTTCGTTTCTGTGCCTCTTTCCCGTTAGGCTTTAGGTCTCGCCTGAAGCTCTTGGCTTCTCCGTGGGCGGCCACGTACCTATCTGCGACCTTGACCAGATCTTCCAGTCTTTCCGCGCCCTGCTCTACTGAGAAGGTTCTCAGCTCGGGGGTCATGGTTTCCCGTAGCTGTTCCCATACTAACAGTTATGTCAGTCCATCATACGTCTTAGCCGTGGCTGACTGGCTAATCCATTTATCCAGCATTGTGGACAACCGATCCGCGAACTGCGCATAGCTCTCTCCTTTCACTCTCCGGTTGGTGCGGAACTTTTGCCGGTAGCATTCTCCTGTTAGTTCGAATCCCGTTAGGAGTGCCTCTTTTACTTTGTAGGCACCAAAGTTTGAGCCGACGCCGCACAGTATTGTTTGTCGAAAACACTTCTTGGAATCCGATTACCATCAGTCACCAAACACACAAGAAGGTTAGTAGATCTATATATGTTTCGTACCCCCACATTTAACAACGTACGTTCTACTTTTCTGTGCAATATGCCAACAACTTGGAAGTGATCCTACCATGCCTTGTACTACTACTACTAGGCTGCCAAGTAGGCCTACTACAACTACTGCTGACTCCCAATGAATCATGCCTACTAGGCTGCTATCAAATACAATGGTAGGCCTACCACTGACTAAGACCGTTGGAGCAATGTGTTCTAGTAGTTGGTTACAAGGCATTATTATTTTCTGTTTATATAACCAGACACCAAAATTGATGTGGTGATCACCAAAAGGAAAACCATATTTTGGATATGCTACCAAATAGATTTAACAGTATGCCATTAGTCATACAAAGTTTGCTTCATATTGGTAATAACCAAACCAAATGTGTTACTCCTTTATGTTGCAGGCTCAAAGAGGGTGCGCAAGTTCTTGAAAAAAGATGCAGTTCCCAGTGTATTTCAGTGGACTAAAATCGACACAGAATGTCAGTCAAGACGGACTCTGCGACAGTTAGAGCGTGTACAAGGTGAGCAGACATCACTTGCTAAACAGTGGGCAGACCAAGCAGCAGAAAAACAGACTCAGAAAGACACAGAGAGAGAACAGAAAAGAGTGTTTACTGAATTAGAAATTCCCATCTGTGAAGACACAACTGTTGAGACAATGTGTGGTGAGGGAGAGCCAGAACTGATAGAGGTAGATGTTCCACTTGCACAAAGCTGTGATTTGATTGGAAATGAGTTTGGTATAATTGCTGATGATCATCTTGCAGATGTTAGAATTGATCAAAATGTGGGTGTTAATAGTAGCACCTGTAAATGTGATCAAATGAATGAGATGCCGTATGTATGCGTTGATAGAATACAAATGTCTGATACGCTTGTTCAGTTTTATACTGGATTGGACACATTTGATGTGTTATGCATGCCTTTTGGTCACTGGGTAAAAATGTTAATCATTTGAACTATGCATATAGTGAATCATGCCATGTTTTGACCCCATTGAATCAGTTCTTATTGATGCTTGTCAAACTGAGACGGCACTACACACATTTTGAGTTGGCAAGGATGTTTAAGGTGTCTGAATTCACAGTTCAAAATGTTTTTGTTACATGGATAAACTTCTGTTACTTCCAGTGGAAGGAAGTGGATTGGTGGCCACAAAGGAACCTTGTCTCATACCATTGTCCTATTGATTTTAAAAAGAAATTTCCCTCAACTAGGGTCATTGTGGATGCTACTGAAATCCGTGTAAAGCATCCTTCAAACCCCAGAGCCCAGAAAGCATCTTTTTCAAGCTACAAGCATGGTAACACCATGAAAGTGCTTATTGGTGTGACCCCGGGTGGCCTGACATCATTTGTGTCTGATGCTTTTGGTGGTTCAGCTAGTGATAGGCAGGTAGTGGAACGTTCTGCACTGACAACCCTATGTGCACCAAAGGATTCAATCATGGCTGATAAAGGTTTTAATGTGCAAGATATTTTTGCTGTTAGAGATGTCAGCATTAACATCCCTGCCTTCTTCAAAAAGAAGAACAGGCTGAGCCCTGCCACTCGACACAATGATAGAAAAATAGCAAGTAAGCGTGTCCATGTGGAAAGAGTCATTGGAATGGCTAAAGTGTTCAGAATCTGTCATAGCCACCTTGGTGTGCTTGAGACAAAACTGGCTACTCAGATCATCACTGTCTGTTTTTACTTATGCAATTTCAGGAAAACAATTGTCAGTCGTTTTGCATAAGATGATATCTTCTTGTTTTCATAGAACAGTACAGGTAAGACTAAGAGGCAGGCGGACAGGACTAATAATTGCCCTAATCCCTTACAACATGAAACAAATGGCATCAGCTGCATGTGCAGTGTCCTTAAATTTTATCACAGAAGGAAACCAGCTCTTAATCTTATTTATAAATATTGTAATTTAGAATGTTACTAATTTTTGTTTTGATATGCCCAAGTTTCTTTCCTGTACATTTCATAGTCACACTGCTTTTGTTTGCAGAACTTTGTGAACAGACATATTTTTTCACTACACTATTGAACAGTTGTTCAGTGCTGTCACTCGTTTGTTTGTGTGGTTTTATTTTTCAAATGGAGTACTAGTAGTGCGAGTATCGGGAGAAAGAGAGGGTGCAATCATTTGCCATTTACACATATCCAGTGTGTGCGTATATTCTTGTTGCCTTTGTCCAATACTGATGGTGCTTGTTTCTAGTCACATCTATAATTCTTTAAGTGCATATATTCGCGTGTTGTTATGGAGAATAAAATCTTGATATGTACCAAACATTTGAAAAGATTTGGGAATAAGCATTACTGTTCAAGTTTTCCTCATGCCATGTTTTTATTGTATGTAATGTTTTACTTTATTATTACTTTAAAGTTTTAGCATAAAATATTACCTACAAGTTTTAAACAGAAATCCACTTTCAGCTTTCCACTTCTTGTAGTTGTATATTGGTCATACATACAGCTTGAATTGAAATCAAGTTCTAGTCTTTAGTGTATATTGTTTTACTGCATTACTATTTACTATGAAGCATTGCGGTGGGCAAATAAGGTGGAAAATCTTAAAACTTTAGGTTTAGAAGTTGAGTAGTGAATAATCTCCCTTTTTAAAAAAACAACTTATACTGTTTGGTGTGATATTTGTTTTCTTTCTCACGCTGCTTAGTCGTAAGTTTTGAGAGATTTTTTTTTTTGAAAGACACACACACAGTGAGTAGATGTAATAAACACTTCGGTCGGTAGACCAAATTTAATAATTCCAAGTAACAGCAATGCAGTGTAATGCAGTAAATAATTAAGAAACACGTGTCACACACACCACCATGTGTGACTATGGGCACTTACAGCATTTTCAAATTAGTACAATTCTTGACACCATACACAAAAAGTATAGAAATGAACTCAAAATCATCAAAAGAAAAAGTAAAATGTTGCAAAAATCACACAAATGCGGAGTTGCGACTACTACCAATAATAAGAACCAGCACACACACCCCACCCCCCACCAAAAAAAAGTTTCCTCTAACCCAAATACAAAAACGTACATCAGTAAAAAAAATTGTTTATATATTTATTGTTTTATGTAGTTCTTAAATTATTTTATTTCTTTATTTTATTATTATTTTTTAATTTCCTTTTTTTTTTTGGGGGGGGGGGGGTTGTTTTATGGGGCCAACACACTTCTCTACAGATTTCAGAGTGGTTACAATAGCTACACTTTTGAGTATCTCTTCTGCAAATCAGTTTTTCTAAAAGTTAAAAAATCAAGATGACAATCCATTCAAATGTATTTCCAACAACAAAACAATGTGCACCTTTGCGGTAGTTCAAACAAATATGGCATGGGAGGCAGGACATGAACATAGGCTATGTTCATGTAAAGTTTGGTCAAAATCTGTTTAGTGGTTCTTGACATATGGCTGACGATGGAAAGACAGACTGACCGACAGACAGACTTTTGGCGCATTATGGTTCCCGACTATTTCAAAGTATTTCCAGATGTAAAAAGGTACATAATGCTAGATTAAAATCTGTAAATTAATACAATGCCGTCAGCATCTAGTTAGTTCAACATGAACAAGGTACATCACGCCCCCCCCCCCTTTCAACTTTGATTTAAATCTGGAAATTAAAAAACCCAAAAACATCCAGACCCACACAATTTCTTTTGGAGATAACAGGCTATTACTGTTCCTGGCCCAGCACCTGGGACAAGTAGAGAAATCTAAAACAATAAATTAGCACTAGGTTGTCATCATTTAAATTTTATAATTAAATAAGTGGTTTCATTTTAAATCAACTACAAAAACCATATTATTATTATCGAAATCATATATTTATAGATGTAAAATGGAAAAACACACTCCACTCTATCAATCATTTACATATGTAATAAAACACAGATATGAGATAGAGAAGTATATAGCTTGTGTACAGTTGACACAAGAAAAATGTATGCAAGCATGGCATCCCTATATCCCGCTGTTTGAACGCTTATAATTCATTTATTGTTTGTTTGCCTCAAAGGTTTTCATTAAGAAGTTGTTAAAAAAGTACTCCATGACCCATGTTTCTCTCTCTGTCTCTATGTCTCTCTCTTTCTCTCTCTCTCTGCCTCTCTCTCTTGCTCCCTATCTGTCTATATCTATGTACAAAAACCTAAACCAAACTAGCTTGAATAGCATATAATTATTGTAAAATTATAATAACTATGTACACTCTGTAAGTTTTCTTTATATTTGATTTAATGTCTAATCTGTAATATTGAAATAATGCAAAATTTTCCGATTTACTTTCCATAGTTTGTGCATATTAGTTGTGATTGTATTTATTCATGTTATGTATTAATACTGGTTTGTATTCATGCTAGTTTTGGAATTAAAAAAAGTTGATTATAAAAAAAAACTACAAAAACCAGACTTATTGGACTACATTATAATTTATGGAACCGCACTACGGAAAGGAAAGCAATAAATTCAACATTTATCTGTGTAACAACCTGCTATCATTCGGAATGCACATTATAAGGAAATGAAATTGTTGCAATTTGACAAAACAATTTACAAAGTATTATAAAATAGGCAATACAGTGACTGTACATGGTGTACAAAGAGTACGCTTGCAAATTGTAACTAATTTTGAAAAAAAAAAGTTCCAAGGAATCAGTCCCATCAGGTTTCAAACTACTGTTCTTTGCAGAAAAAACTGAAAACAAACCTCTTTTCTGGCCTAAAAAAGCAAATGTGTGTGTATACAGCTACTACTTCTACTAAAGATATTCATTAAAAGTTTTACAAAAACTCAGATCTCTGTTCATCCATTCTATTGTCCACCTTCAGTCTCACAATGGCTATCCTGTTCATTGACATCCCCACCTTCATTATCAACATACGTTCTGTAAAGGTACAATTCCAACAAAACCTGTCTGAAATGGCTTTCAAAAAATTCGGTTAGCTTCACAGTCATGTTGGCGATAAATGTGTCATCTCTGAGAATTTCTACAATGGCCATGTCTACAACTGTAAAGACAACAAAGTAAGCCTTCTGTGCCCCTGTACAAAGCATTTGACCTTGCACCTGATAAAAATAATCATGCGACTTTTTCAGACAGAGTTTTCCTTCATTCATCTCCAAAAATGGCACTCTTTTTGGTGAGATGGGCGTGTCCTTGCAACTATAGGGACATTTTACTTCCACCACAACAAGAGAATCCCCTTCTTTTACCAGACCATCAGGAGATGCTGACAAATATGGATACGTCTGTGAAACAAACAGCCCACAGTCCTTCACCTCTTTACCTGTAGCTGCTGCAAATTTTCTTAAAGCAACTGGTTCATATTTCCTGCCATGCACTATGGGTTTAACTTTCAACTGGGCAGGCTTACACGCTAGACTTTGTGCATATGCCTGCTTGTCAGTCCTGTCAGTCAATTTACAAATTCTTCCAAATGTAGAAGAAGTAAGGCGCTTCGCTCTTTCTTGGTGCCAAGAACAGTTGGCTGATTGGCCTCTTGTTGAAGCTTCAAGTGTGTGTTGCCTGTTGTTATCTACTTCAATGACACCGAGGTTTTGTAGGCATGCAGTCTCAAGGCTACCAGCATATGTGTGGTCGTTGACAACTCCTCTCATGTTGGTTGGCTCAAACAGTTGAGAGACGGGTCTAGATGCCACAGAAGGGCAAGATTTCCACACATTCATGAAATGATTTTGATACTGTGGGTCATTTCGAAATCTCTGTGGCCGAGGGTCCTTCACAATGTCACGAAATGGTAACTTCATATTACAAGCTTTTACTGGGGATCCGCCATGTGGTCTTTTTGAAGAATGGAAGCTTTGAAGCTGCTGTGTGCATGTCTGCTCCGTCTTGATTCCTCTTTCTTTTTTATAAATTGTCAGTCCATAGAGAAGGGCGACAATATGCTTGCATGTAGCATCAGGACCCATACCAGCGGCACATTCACACTGAGTTGCAATAATAATGCCATCTGCATCTAGTTCAACATCAACGAGGTATGTGACGCCCCCTTTCAACTGAGCACAGCACTTAGCATGGATGAAGAAAGATGACTGTGCACATGCCCACCGACAGTATAGAAAATATCGTTCTTTATATAAATCGATGCATATCTGCTTTACATGCGTGTCGTGTGCCTGCAGGTGAGATTCCAAGGCCTTTGCTGTCAAAGAAGGTAGAGGTGAATCCAGGTTGATGTCCCTGTAGGTGTTAAGATCTGGAAGAGTCATAGAATATTCCACCTCCAAATCTGGAAATCTAGTCTGACCAAAGTTGGCATTGCGCTGGTATGCTTCCAACCTGAAAGTACACAATAAAATAAAAATTATATATAATGATTATTGTGAGAATGTGTAGAATTCAGTGTGCGTGTAACTTTAAACATCAATATCAGTCTGAGTTCTTCTGAAATGATCCACCTAGTGTTACAAGTTACACAATATCATGGCAAAACAATACAAAAAACAACACTCACTACAACACGATCAAACATGAACATCACTTTAAAAAGTACACACTTTGACTTGTATACCATAATTAACAAGTTCCAAACACAATTTAATAAGAATGATTGATTACCTACGTTAAAGTGTGCTCACATTATGTTACGTTGAAACGCGAACGAAAGTATGTCGGAAGCGTGTACGATAGATCTAATCGTTTCGATTTGCAAAGTATTCAATAATGGAGTTTATTTACCTTTGATTTGAGTTTGCATTGTTGTTAGGAGTGGTTTTGTATAACGTTGATAATTTTTGTTGGTCGATATTGTTGTAGAATCTTCTGGATCTGTTTGTTTACTATCGATCGAAGTTTCTTGATGGTCGTAGATAATGGAGAACATTCTTTTGGCAGGAAGAGAGAAGTATGACGTAAGTCAGTGATGACGATCTTTAGTTCGATTGGTGGCAGTACGTCATTTCTACCATGTACCCAATTGTTCCAGAAAAGAGAGAGGTTATTTAATCGTGTGCCGAAAAGTTGTTGATAGTGATTTAGAAGAGTTGCTGTGAAAGTTGTTGAGTTGAGTTGAGAATTGTATGCAGTTGTTGATGTGTGCTGAATAAAAGTGGAAAACTTCATACGTCGACTTTGTGACTTGTATGCTGTTTGGACGGTTGCGTGAATAAACGAATCTGAGTTACACAACTATCAGGAATTCAAGCATCGGGCTGAATCAGATACTGATAGAAAACACCATCATCAAACTGAGTGTAACATTTTGGGGGTCAAGCCGCGATTCACGCCATAGCCAAGGGTTCAACTGCTACAACAAGCGAGTCAACGTTACGAGAGGCAGTCATCGAGGGTAGCCGCCAACGAGTTGCGTCGAGAGGGGCCAACATACTGGGACTACATCACCGATAGGTTCGGGTTGACTGCAAGGGCGTGTAGTCGCCGAAGAGTTGCTTCGTGAGCGAACAACAGAGCGGGACTACGTGGCTGCCGCAGACTACGTCGAGGGACAGTCTCGGAGCTACATCGCCAGTGTTACAGAGAGCGGCGAGCGGACGTCGCGTCTACTTCAGCACAGGAGCGTATACATCAACACCAGCGTGGTGCAGCGTCGCATACGACGAGGACAGCGGGGCCTGCGTCAGCGAAGGCGACTAGTGACAAGCATCAGCGCTACTGCAGAAAGCTTGCTGTTCTAGAACAGTCTAGAAAGGTACAGCACAGTCAAGAACTTTCCAGAAAAAAAGAACTCTACAGTCAAGAACTTTCTAGAAAAAGAACTTTCCAGAAAAGAACTTTCCAGAAGCATCAAGATGGCTGACTTCTGGCAGAAAGGGGTTGAACTGAAATCTAAAAGGCAAACAGCTGACGGAGTACGTCAAGTCTCAAGAGAGAATATGGCGCGAAGAAAGAGAAAGAGAATTAGAAGAGAAGCGTCTAGAAAAGGAAGAGCAGCGTCGCCGTGAAGAACGAGAATTAGAAGAGCAGCGTCGCCGTGAAGAACGAGAATTAGAAGAGCAGCGTCGCCGTGAAGACAGAGAATTCGAGCTGAAGCGTCTTGAGTTCCAGCTAGAAATGGCGCGTATCCAAAACAATCAGCATGCGCCACAAGTCACCAACGACCATACGGCTCCAAAATTGCCAGCTTTCGTCGACGGGAAGGACCAGATCGACAGCTATCTGGCGAGATTCGAAAGGTTCGCCGAAAGCTCCAACTGGCAACCTCGAGACTGGGCGATTCGACTAAGTGCACTTCTGACGGGGCAAGCTCTCGAAGTTTACACCAGACTGTCGAACGATGACGCCAAAAACTACGACGTCTTGAAAGAGGCCCTGTTGCAGTGCTACAACTTTACAGAGAAGGGCTACCGTAAACGCTTCCGTGAATGCCGGCCTAAGTCAGACGAGACGCCAAAGCAGTTTGTGGAGCGCCTGTCGTCATATCTACACAAGTGGGTGGAGTTATCAGGCGAAACGAAGTCTTACGACAGTCTCCATGACCTGATCGTGAAGGAACAATTTCTCAATGCCTGTCACAAGGACCTAGCGACCCACTTAGAAGAACAAAAGCTGCAGACGCTTAAAGATGTGACTGAGGCTGCTGAAAGATATCTCATCGCTCATGGGAAAACCCTGGGGCCACCCAGCGCGACGAAACATTTTCAGAAGACTGGAAACCATGTGAACCAGATCCAGGGAGCCAGACGAACCAGAGACAGACGGACTCCACGCCTCCTCCCAGGGAAGGGCATTCAAGAGGCTGTTTCACTTGCAACGCTACAGACCACAGAGCGGCTAACTGTCCTCAAAACAAAAGTAGCGGACAGCGGAGCAGTACGGACAATGCAGCGGCGGGCAACCGACAGAGACGTTTCTCCAATCAACGGCAAACCAGTAGATCTGACCATCAAGTGTGCGGCGGGAGCGTCATTCTTCCGAGTGAGACCGAGCGCACAGCTACTCCCGCGGACGTGCAAGAGTGCATGACCGATGGCCAACTTCTCCTTGCCAACGGGAAATCCATCCCCGTCGTCGCCAGCGCAGCTGTGACCGTACAGAACATGCCTGTTTCCAAGGGACGCGTCGGAAATCATGAAGTGACTGTTTTAAGAGACTCTGGTTGCAGTGGGGTCATCGTCAGAGAAGACCTAATCGCTAAAGAACAGTTCACTGGCGATTCAAAATGGACACTTATGGCCGACAGCAAATGTGTGAAAGCGCCAGTTGCGAAAATTCATGTCAACACCCCTTTCTACATAGGCGAAGTCGAAGCGGTTTGCCTGAAGAAGCCGCTGTATGATTTGATGATCGGGAATATCGACGGCGCGAGACGACCCGACGACCCCGATCCAGAATGGAGTCCTGCCTCAACCCAACACGTCGAAGTTGTGGAGGAGGATCCATTGCCGTTTCCCGATGGAGACCTTACAGAGCTGCTACGGGACAATGTGGTTACTCCGGCTCAGCCCTGCCGACCAGAGATCGTCGGTGCTGTTACTACCAGGGCCCAGGCCAAGAGAGACAAGACGTCTACGCCACTGAAGGTCGCCGACAACTCTAAAGCTGCCATCGTGGACAGAGATAAGCTGATCCAGCTCCAGGAAGCTGATAGCACTTTAAACAAGTACAGGAACCGCCAAGACCACGTGACCAAAGGCAGTGGTACGGTCTATTTTGAGGTGAAGGCCAAGATCCTGTATCGAATCTTCCAGCACCCGAGGGTCAACGGAGGGAAACCACTACGTCAAGTCTTGGTACCGTTACCCCTAAGGCGCCAGGTGATGGAAGTAGCGCATGACTCAATCATGGGAGGTCACCTAGGCATCAAGAAGACGTCAGACAGAATCCAGGCGGTGTTCTACTGGCCAGGACTTCATGCGGACGTCAGCCGTTTCTGCCGATCATGTGACATTTGCCAGAAGACCATACCTCGAGGAAGGGTCCCGAAAGTGCCTATGCAGAGGATGCCTTTGATCGACCGACCTTTCAAGAGGGTGGCCTTAGACTTAATCGGCGAAATAAGACCTCCGAGTGAAGAAGGTCATCGATGGGTACTGACTTTAGTGGACTATGCGACTCGGTACCCAGAAGCAGTGCCACTGAAGAAGATTGACACTGAAACTGTAGCAGAGGCACTGGTGGACATGTTCAGTAGACTTGGAGTGCCTGAAGAAATTCTGACAGACCTCGGGACGCAGTTCGTCTCTGACTGCATGAAGGAGGTCAACAGACTGCTGAGCATCCGGCATTTGACTACGACACCCTACCATCCGATGTGCAACGGGCTTGTCGAAAAGTTCAATGCTACGCTGAAGTCCACCCTGAAGAAACTGTGCAGCGAGCAGCCCAGACAATGGCATCGCTACATCAACGCCTTACTTTTCGCCTACAGAGAAGTACCGCAGGAGTCCACCGGCTTTTCTCCGTTCGAGCTGCTGTACGGAAGAACCATCCGAGGGCCGATGCACATCCTAAAAGAACTGTGGACGAAAGAAGTAGACACCCCAGAGGTGAAGAACAGCTACCAGTACGTGTTTGAGCTACGGGAGAAGCTGGAGCAGACTCTCGAGATAGCCAGAGAAAACCTGAAGAAGTCCCAGGACTGTGGAAAGCACTACTATGATCGTAGGGCTGTGAACAGGAAGTTTAAACCTGGCAACAAAGTGCTGGTGCTGCTACCTACCGATCATAATAAGTTGCTGATGCAGTGGAAAGGCCCGTACGAAGTGGAGACCGTGGTGGGGATCAACGACTACAAGGTGAAGGTCGGCCAGCATTCCAAGATATACCACGCCAACCTCCTTAAGCTGTACGTGGAAAGGCCATCAGAGACTGTGCACGCAGCCACAGCAGCTGTGACCGACGACAGCTTTGACAGCGAAGAACTGTTGGAACTGGGAGACTTCCACAGCAAAGAAGGCATCGATGATGTTAAGCTAGGACCAAGCTTGACGGAAGGTCAAAAGATGGAGCTCAAGGACCTTATGGGCGAGTTTCCCCATAGCTTCAATGATGTCCCAGGCTCTACGACTTTGGTCGAACATGAAGTCCACACCCAGACCTGGAAGGAGCATCTGCAGACCTTGAGGGAGCTGTTCCACCGTCCCGCAGAAGCCAACCTGACCGTGAGACCCAGCGAATGCATTCTGGGAGCTGACAACGTCGACTGCGTCGGACATCCGACGGAAGAAAAAGACAACGGAGGACGCACTGATTCCAGGGAAGCCCACGTGATCATCGTCTTTGACCCTGGGCCGATGACGACCGCAACTGACGAGGGCGTCGATTCCTTGCGAACGAAAGAACATTGACTGTGTGGACGAACTAAGAATATTGGTAATGACAGACTTGAAAATGAAAAACGTTGACTGGGTAAATGATCTGTGAACATTGACAGTATCCAGAAAGACTTGCAGATGAGAAACTTTGACTCTGTGTGAATGAACTGTGAACATTGACAATATCCAGACAGATTTGAAGATGAAAACCATTAACTCTGTGTGAATGAACTGAGAACGTTGATAGTGTTCAGACAGGCTGAAATAAGTTTTAATTCTGAACTTTGTTTGTGCATTACGTTTCAACGTTGTTGAAAGAAATTGGGTAAATTTCTTCTTGAGTGGGGGGTTATGTTACGTTGAAACGCGAACGAAAGTATGTCGGAAGCGTGTACGATAGATCTAATCGTTTCGATTTGCAAAGTATTCAATAATGGAGTTTATTTACCTTTGATTTGAGTTTGCATTGTTGTTAGGAGTGGTTTTGTATAACGTTGATAATTTTTGTTGGTCGATATTGTTGTAGAATCTTCTGGATCTGTTTGTTTACTATCGATCGAAGTTTCTTGATGGTCGTAGATAATGGAGAACATTCTTTTGGCAGGAAGAGAGAAGTATGACGTAAGTCAGTGATGACGATCTTTAGTTCGATTGGTGGCAGTACGTCATTTCTACCATGTACCCAATTGTTCCAGAAAAGAGAGAGGTTATTTAATCGTGTGCCGAAAAGTTGTTGATAGTGATTTAGAAGAGTTGCTGTGAAAGTTGTTGAGTTGAGTTGAGAATTGTATGCAGTTGTTGATGTGTGCTGAATAAAAGTTGAAAACTCCATACGTCGACTTTGTGACTTGTATGCTGTTTGGACGGGTTGCGTGAATAAACGAATCTGAGTTACACAACTATCAGGAATTCAAGCATCGGGGCTGAATCAGATACTGATAGAAAACACCATCATCAAACTGAGTGTAACACATACAGGATACTAAAAATAACGGTCTAACTCAGTAACTGTTAT
>CM072522.1:60362750-60392750 GCA_036898135.1 Oncomelania hupensis | reverse complement strand
CTCTTTTTGGATTATCTAAATCAGATCTTACTTATAGTTCTGTGTCAGTGACATTTTCTACAGCAGAGGCTCTAACTATATATTTAGCGCATGATAATTTTCTCCACTCATTTAATGGTAATACTCCAGCTGCTTTATAAGCATCGTCAGTTTTTGTATGTACTGGAATACCCATAACAATTTTATTTGCTTTACTGTCCATACTCTGGAGTTGTTTCAGTAAATATTTTGGTGCCGAAAAATATACCTCTTGTCCATGCGTTAATTTAGATCTGACAAGCAAGCACACGAGATGAATAAGAGTTTTAGTATCACGTCCCCATTTTTGAAAGCTTATAATCTTTATTAAATTTAAACTTTTAACGGCCTTTTCCAACAAATAATGTATGTTTTTTCCAACTTAATTTAGATGTAAAATATACCCCGAGAAATTTTATTTCCTGTACATATTTCAATTCTTTGATACCAATATAAAATTTCCATGGGTTTATTATGCCCGTCTGCCCTATCGCCAATGGTGGGTGTAGACGTTAAACCTCAATGTTCTTTTCTCTTCTCTGAGGCTAATGTTGCGACGCACACTGCCTCATCCAAATATTAAACAATCAGCTCTGAGGTTAATGTTGCGACGCACACTGCCTCATACAAATATTAAACAATCAGTGGAAAACGATTCCTTGTATTTATGAAAGATGCTAAGAAAAATCCAATGCACAATAATAATTTTTTTAAATATTTATTTCCAGAATTATTTAACAAACCAATAAGGGGAGACTATCGCACACTGTCATCACCTTATAGTATCGTTCTGATCTTCAATCATCATCATCGTAATTTTTAATGTCAGGGTTATCTACGCGATCCTCACTATCGTCGCCGTCGTCCTGTTCATTGTAATCAACTATAGCACCGACTGCAAGAATTTAATGTTGTGTTCCTTGATTTCCAAAGTGAATGGCATTCAAAAAACGTTTATTTTTGTTGTTTGAAATAAAATAAACGAAATCAATATTCCACGTGAATAATAGTAGAGACCATCGGACACTTTAATTGTTGTATACAATCGTCATCATCGTCATCTTCGTCGTCATGGTCCTCTTCTACATAATCACCATCAACTGCCAAATCGGCAATAATTGTAATGCTTTCATTCTTTGACTTTTAAAGGTCATTGCTATTACACGTTTAGTTTTATTATCAACCTCGCTATTTTCCATCAATACGAACAAAAGGCCACTCGACAGATATGAAGGCGAATGTCAGAGGACACAAAACATAGAACGATGCTTTCTCGTCGTCGTCGTCGTCATCATCATCATCATCATCATCATCATCATCATCATCATCATCATCATCATCATTGTCCGCGACGACCCTAACTACTTCCTGATGTTAGAGTTTAATTCTCATAAAAGTATCCCACAGTATTACTGATTGCAGCAGAAGAAGACGTAGAAGAATGAATGAATATTGAGGTTTAACGCACCCACCATTGGCCATAGGGCAGACGGGGATAACCATCCCAGGACATCAGGGGTAAAGACCTGAATCAACACTGAACCACCAGAGCAATCATACTGCTAAAAGGGACAGTGACAAATGGCCACATTTTTATCTTGTCCCATCACGGGATTCGAGCCTGCGTCATCGGCGTGCCAGGCCAACACTTTACCACTTGATCTACGGCGGTGGGTCGTGGGAGAAGAAGAAGAAGAAGAAGAAGAAGAAGAAGAAGAAGAAGAAGAAGAAGAAGAAGAAGAAGAAGAAGAAGAAGATAAGGATTTAAAAAAAAAGTAGTGTAGTACTAAAGAACAGAGTTATGCATTAAAAACTAAAGGAAGATTATTACACAATACACAACTCTACATCAGGCAGTATCATCATCGTACAACTCTACCTCAGGCAGTATTATCATCGTACAACTCTACATCAGGAAGTATCATCATCGTACAACTCTACATCAGGCAGTATCATCATCGTACAACTCTACCTCAGGCAGTATTATCATCGTACAACTCTACATCAGGAAGTATCATCATCGTACAACTCTACATCAGGCAGTATCATCATCGTACAACTCTACCTCAGGCAGTATCATCATCGTACAACTCTACCTCAGGCAGTATTATCATCGTACAACTCTACATCAGGAAGTATCATCATCGTACAACTCTACATCAGACAGTATCATCATCGTACAACTCTACATCAGGCAGTATCATCATCGTACAACTCTACATCAGGCAGTACCATCATCGTACAACTCTACATCAGGCAGTATCATTATCGTACAACTCTACATCAGGCAGTATCATCATCGTACAACTGTACATCAGGCAGTATCATCATCGTACAACTCTACATCAGGCAGTATCATCATCGTACAACTCTACATCAGGCAGTATCATCATCGTACAACTGTACACCAGGCAGTATCATCAATGTACAGCTTCAATAGTGACCAAACAGTTTAAGACTTAAGGTTACTGTTCTGAGATTAGTGTTGGGACGGACACTGCCTCGCCCAAGTATAAAACAATCAGTGCAACACGATTCATTGTATTTATGAAAGATGCTAAGATTAATCCGGTTTACAAGAAGGATTTTTGTTTTAAATCCATACTTATCTAGAAATAACAGTGAAATATTTAAGGGAATCAGAACGAACCAAATGCCGACCAGTTGGACACCATATTTCAGTAATAACTCAACGTACTTTGACCACGTTGGACACCATATTTCAGTAATAACTCAACGTATTTTGACCACGTTGGACACAATATTTCAGTAATAACTCAACGTATTTTGACCACGATGGACACCATATTTCAGTAATAACTCAACGTATGTTGACCCGTTGGACACCATATTTCAGTAATAACTCAACGTATTTTGACCACGTTGGACACCATATTTCAGTAATAACTCAACGTATGTTGACCCGTTGGACACCATATTTCAGTAATAACTCAACGTACTTTGACCACGTTGGACACCATATTTCAGTAATAACTCAACGTACTTTGACCACGTTGGACACCATATTTCAGTAATAACTCAACGTCTTTTGACCACGTTGGACACCATATTTCATTAATAACTCAACGTATTTTGACCAAGTGTTTTAAGGACATGACCTTGGTACATTTACAACCTCCCGTCCTATCATGTTTGCTTTACCGCAAGGTCAAGGTCACGGGCGCCGTTTTGTTGCTAAACACATTTTGCTCAATGTTTTACCAACGGCTGAAGCGATTTGGTTGAGTTTTGGTATATAGATACTATAAATCATGGGTCATCCTACATTAGCAGACTGTCATCCTATAATAGCAGTCTGTCATCCTACAATAGCAGTCTGTCATCCTACAATAGCAGTCTGTCATCCTACAATAGCAGTCTGTCATCCTACGATAGCAGTCTATCATCCAATAATAGCAGTCTGCCATCCTGCAATAGCAGTCCGCCATCATACAATAGCAGTCTGCCAAAACTTAAAATAGCAATCTGTCAAACTACAATAGCAGTCTTTCATCCTAAAATGGTAGTCTGTCATCCTACAATATCGGTCTGTAAGTCTACAATAGCAGTCTGTCATTCTATAATAGCAGTCTGTCATTCTATAATAGCAGTCTGTCACTCTACAATAGCAGTCTGTCATCCTACAACAGCAATCTGTCATCCTACAACAGAAGTTTGCCATCCTACAATAGCAGTCCGCCAAACTTACAATATTAGTCTGCCAATATACAATAGCAGACCGCCCTACTACATTAGTAGTCTGCCAATATACAATAACAGACCGCCCTACTACAATATTAGTCTGCCGATATACAATAGCAGACCTCCCTACTACAATATTAGTCTGCCAAAGATACAATAGCAGTCCGCCCTACTACAATATTAGTCTGCCAATATACAATAGCAGTCCGCCCTACTACAATATTAGTCTGCCAAAGATACAATAGCAGACCGCCCTACTACAATATTAGTCTGCCGATATACAATAGCAGACCTCCCTACTACAATATTAGTCTGCCAATATACAATAGCAGTCCGCCCTACTACAATATTAGTCTGCCAATATACAATAGCAGTCCACACTACTACAATATTAGTCTGCCAATATACAATAGCAGTCCGCCATACTACAATATTCTTCATGAATAATAGAAGAGGCCACCGGACAATATTACTGTTGTCTTCAATCATCATCATCATCATCATCATCATCATCATCCTCATCATCATCATCATCATCATCATCATCATCATCATCATCATCATCAGCGTCGTCGTCATCATCATCATCGTCATCATCATCATTATCGTCATCTGCGTCGTCGTTATACTTTTCTTCATAATCATCACACCATCCACATCAGCAAAATTTGTAATGCTTTTATGCTTTGACTTTGAAAGGTCTTTGCTATCAAATTTGTAGTGTGATTTCATAAACCTCGCTATTGTCCATCAATATTAAAAAGGCCACTGGACAGATCTGAATATGAATGTCAGAGGACGCAAAACGCCGAACGATGTTTTATCATCATCATCATCATCATCATCATCATCATCATCATCATCATCATCATCATCATCATCATCATCATCATCATCATTATCATCATTATCTTTATCCTCATCTTCATCATCATCATCATCATCATCATCACCACCACCATCGTCATCATCATTATCATCATTATCTTTATCCTCATCTTCATCATCTTCATCATCATCATCATCATCATCATTACCATCATCATCATCATCATCATCATCATCATCATCATCATCATCATCATCATCATCATCATCATCATCATCATCACTATCGTCATCATTATCATCATTATCTTTATCCTTATCTTCATCATCATCATCATCAAAGAACATTGAGGTTTAACGTCTACCCCCTCCATAGGCCATATGACAGACGGGGATAACCATCCCAGTGCATTAAGGGGTAGGGACCTATATCAACACTAATCCCCAGAGCAATCATAACCATCCCAGTGCATTAAGGGGTAGGGACCAATATCAACACTGAATCCCCAGAGCAATCATAACCATCCCAGTGCATTAGAGGTAAGGACCTATATCAACACTGAATCCCCAGAGCAATCATACTTCTAAAATGAACAGTGACAAAATGGCCACTTTAATCTTACCAGTCACGGCGTGCCAGGCCAACGCTCCACCACTTGAGCTACGGCGGTAGGATGTGGAAGAATAACAAAAAACAAGACAGGGATTTAAAAAAAAAATAAAAAGCTTAGTCTACTATTACAGAACAGAGTTGCATTTGCAAGGTAAAGAAAAACTATTACACAATCCCTTAACTAAACAGCAGGCAGTATCATCATCGTCCAGCTTCAATAGAGACCAAAACGTGTAATACTTCAGGTTACTGTTGTGAGGTTAATGATTTGTCCCACAGCCCTAGCTCAAGGGGTACAGAGGTCGCCTGGCACACCGATGACCCAGGTTCGAATCCCGTGTTGGGCGATATAAAATGTGGCCATTTTCACTGTCCATTTTAGCAGTATGATTGCTCTGGTCGTTCAGTGTTGATTCAAGTCCCTACCCCTCTTTCCCTGGGATGATTATGCCCGTCTGCCATATCGCCAATGGTGGGTGTAGACGTTAAACCTCAAGTTCTTTTCTCTTCTCTGAGGTTAATGTTGCGACGCGCACTGCCTCATCCAACTATTAAACAATCAGTGGAAAACGATTCGTTGTATTTATGAAAGATACTAAGAATAATCCTATGCAAAAGGATACTTTTTAAAAAATATTTATTTCAAGATTTATTTAACACACCAATAAGGGGAGACTATCGCACACTTTCATCACCTTATAGTATCGTTCTGATCTTCAATCATCATCATCGTTATTTTTAATGTCAGGGTTATCTACGCGATCCTCACTATCGTCGCCGTCCTCCTGTTCGTTGTAATCAACTATAGCACCGACTGCAAGAATTTAATGTTTTGTTCTTTGACTTCCAAAGTGAATGGCATTCAAAAAACGTTTCTTGTTTTCTTTAAATAAAATATATGAACTCAATATTCCACGTGAATAATAGTAGAGACCATCGGACACTTTAATTGTTGTATACAATCGTCATCATCGTCATCTTCGTCGTCATGGTCCTCTTCTTCATAAGTATCATCAACTGCCAAATCGGCAATAATTGTAATGCTTTCATTCTTTGACTTTTAAAGGTCATTGCTATTATACGTTTAGTTTTATTATCGACCCCGCTATTGTCCATCAATACTAACAAAGGCCACTGGACAGATATGAAGGCGAATGTCAGAGGACACAAAACATAAAACGATGCTTTCTCGTCATCATCATCATCATCATCATCATCATCATCATCATCATCATCATCATCATCATCATCATCATCATCATCATCATCATCATCATCATCATCATCATTGTCTGCGACGACGTTAACTACTTCTTGATGTTAGAGTTTAATTCTCATAAAAGTACCCCACAGTATTACTGATTGCAGAAGAAGACGTAGAAGAATGAATGATCATTGAGGTTTAATGCCTACACCCACCATTGGTCATAGGGCAGACGGGGATAACCATCCCATGACATCAGGGGTAAAGACCTGAATCAACACTGAACCACCAGAGCAATCCTACTGCTAAAATGGACAGTGACAAATGGACACTTTTATCTTGTCCCATCACGGGATTCTGCTAAGCATATTAGATCATTCGTGGTTGTACTTTTTCAAAGGTCAAGGTCATTGTGGTGCATCATTTTCTAAACACGTTTTGCTCAGTATCCTAAAATAGGCTGAACCCACTTGGAACATTGTTTGCCTACAGTTACTACACAATAGCCTGTTGTAAATAAGGAGACAATTGTTTGTCTACAGATACTACAGAACAGCCTGTTGTAAATAAGGGGACAATTGTTTGTCTACAGACACTACACAATAGCCTTTTGTAAATAAAGGGACAATTGTTTGTCTACAGATACTACAGAACAGCCTGTGGTAAATAAGGGGACAATTGTTTGTCTACAGATACTACAGAACAGCCTGTTGTAAATCAGGGGACAATTGTTTGTCTACAGACACTTCACAATAGTCTGTTGTAAATAAGGAGACACTTGTTTGTCTACAGACACTACACAATAGTCTGTTGTAAATAAGGAGACAATTGTTTGTCTACAGATACTACAGAACAGCCTGTTGTAAATAAGGGGACAATTGTTTGTCTACAGCTACAACACAATAGTCTGTTGTAAATAAGGGGACACTTGTTTGTCTACAGACACTACACAATAGCCTTTTGTAAGTAAGGGGACAATTGTTTGTCTATAAATAATACAGAACAGCCTGTGGTAAATAAGAGGACAAATGTTTGTCTACAGATACTATAGAACAGTCTGTTGTAAATAAGAGGACAATTGTTTATCTACAGATACTACAGAACAGCCCGTTATAAATAAGGGATAGTTGTTTTCTGACAGATACTACCGAATTCTATTCTATCCTATCCTATCCTTATCCTATCCTATACTATCCTATCACGTAATTCCAAGGTCAATAAGGCACCACAGATGATCGTTTAACGTGCGCACTCCATCTTTCTCAGTCCTCAGAAACTTTCACGGTTTCGCTCAGTGTCAAGCCAGTCCATTCTCGAATGTTGTCTTCCTACCTATTTTTCTGTCTCCCTCTTCTTCTGCCTCCTTGCTCGTGCCTTGCAGGATGGTACAAAAGATTTTTTGTGTAACGCTTTATTGTCCCTATAAAAAACTCAAGAGGTTGTTGGTGCTTTAGGTATTTCTCGTTGATTATTCTGAGGTTGTTGGTGCTTTAGGTACTTCTCGTTGATTATTCTGAGGTTGTTGGTGCTGTAGGTATTTCTCGTTGATTATTCTGAGGTTGTTGGTGCTGTAGGTATTTCTCGTTGATTATTCTGAGGTTGTTGGTGCTGTAAGTATTTCTCGTTGATTATTCTGAGGTTGTTGGTGCTGTAGGTATTTCTCGTTGATTATCCTGAGATTGTTGGTGCTTTAGGTATTTCTCGTTGATTATTCTGAGGTTGTTGGTGCTGTAGGTATTTCTCGTTGATTATTCTGAGGTTCATGGTGCTGTAGGTATTTCTCGTTGATTATTCTGAGGTTGTTGGTGCTGTAGGTATTTCTCGTTGATTATTCTGAGGTTGTTGGTGTTTTAGGTATTTCTCGTTGATTATTCTGAGGTTGTTGGTGCTGTAGGTATTTCTCGTTGATTATTCTGAGATTGTTGGTGCTGTAGGTATTTCTCGTTGATTATTCTGAGGTTGTTGGTGCTTTAGGTATTTCTCGTTGATTATCCTGAGATTGTTGGTGCTGTAGGTATTTCTCGTTGATTGTTCTGAGGTTGTTGGTGCTTTAGGTATTTCTCGTTGATTATTCTGAGGTTCATGGTGCTGTAGGTATTTCTCGTTGATTATTCTGAGGTTGTTGGTGCTGTAGGTATTTCTCGTTGATTATCCTGAGATTGTTGGTGCTGTAGGTATTTCTCGTTGATTGTTCTGAGGTTGTTGGTGCTTTAGGTATTTCTCGTTGATTATTCTGAGGTTCATGGTGCTGTAGGTATTTCTCGTTGATTATTCTGAGGTTGTTGGTGCTGTAGGTATTTCTCGTTGATTATTCTGAGGTTGTTGGTGTTTTAGGTATTTCTCGTTGATTATTCTGAGGTTGTTGGTGTTTTAGGTATTTCTCGTTGATTATTCTGAGGTTGTTGGTGCTGTAGGTATTTGTCGTTGATTATTCTGAGGTTGTTGGTGCTGTAGCTATTTCTCGTTGATTGTTCTGAGGTTGTTGGTGCTTTAGGTATTTCTCGTTGATTATTCTGAGGTTGTTGGTGCTGTAGGTATTTCTCGTTGATTATTCTGAGGTTGTTGGTGCTTTAGGTATTTCTCGTTGATTATTCTGAGGTTGTTGGTGTTGTAGGTATTTCTCGTTGATTATTCTGAGGTTGTTGGTGTTGTAGGTATTTCTCGTTGATTATTCTGAGGTTGTTGGTGCTGGAGGTATTTCTCGTTGATTATTCTGAGGTTGTTGGTGCTTTAGGTATTTCTCGTTGATTATTCTGAGGTTGTTGGTGCTGTAGGTATTTCTCGTTGATTATTCTGAGGTTGTTGATGCTTTAGGTATTTCTCGTTGATTATTCTGAGGTTGTTGATGCTTTAGGTATTTCTCGTTGATTATTCTGAGGTTGTTGATGCTTTGGGTATTTCTCGTTGATTATTCTGAGGTTGTTGGTGCTTTGGGTATTTCTCGTTGATTATTCTGAGGTTGTTGGTGCTTTAGGTATTTCTCGTTGATTATTCTGAGGTTGTTGGTGCTTCAGGTATTTCTCGTTGATTATTCTGAGGTTGAAAATCTGTTCAGTGGTACTTCGTCGTGTCCTGACTCCTGCTTGTTCTTCAGCTATGATTTGTTCAACTTGGGGTTTCAACCTGTTGAGTATTATTTTCAGGAGGACTTTGCTGGGATGGCTGATGAGGCTGAGGGTGCGGTAATTTTCACACCCCTGAAGGTTACCCTTTTTGTGAAGAGTGATGAAAAGCGACTGGGTCCATGGTGTAGGCCACTCCTCACCCTGCCAGATCGTGTTACAAATAATGGTGAGTGCGCTAAGTGAGTGCGTCAATCATGACTTCTCCTCCTGTTTGAAGCAATTCCGCGGGTATGTTGTCCACTCTCGCTGGCTTCCCATTTTTCAGCGATTGCACTGCTTCCTCAAATTCTTATCGAAGTATTGGGAGGATTTCTACTTCTTCTCTGTTCTGGTTACATGCATGCTTGAACTGATGGGTCTCTGTTTGGTGTGTGGTTGTAAATGTTAGAGCAGTACTCTGTCCATGTATCTAAGACATCTTGTTTTTCTGTAAGGCATATGGGAGACGTGCTTTGGATCGTATGATAAAAAGAACCACACTACAGAATAACATGCTGTAAATAAGGCGACAATTGTTGTTTACATATAGATACTACAGAATAAAACATTGTAAATAAGGGGACAATTTCTTGCAAACAGATACAACAGAATAAAAAAATTGTCAATACGGGGAGACTATACATACATATACTACATTACATTACATTTTATTACATGATTATTGCTTTAAGTCCAGCGGACTCTTCCGAGCCACATAATGGTTCAAATCTTAAAACAATAGACCTGTTACTCTTAAATACTCACACAAACATTCACCTGACACCTCTTGAAAAGTCTTCTTTGAAACTGATGTGTTAAAACTACGTTCTCTTTCCTCAATCAAATCACTGTCCGCTGGACCTAAAGCAATAACCTTGTATTGTATTGTAATCAAATCACTAAATTCGGTCTTACTAATAAAATCCAAAACAAAACGATATGGTTTATATGCGATAAAACAAACCAACATCATGTAAAACATTTTAAACAAGTGTTGACCATTGCATATTTTAAAAATCTCTTTGAAAGGTATTGAACCAAAATATGTATATCTTTTATCAAGCAGGTCAGCACATTCAGACATGAAATGGCACACAGAAAAGGATTGATCACAAGCAAAGCACCATGGTGGTTTTTCTCCTTTGAACATAAAACTGTGGGTTACATAAGTATGCCCAATGTGAAGCGAGACAAAACTGTTTCTTCTTTGCGAGTGGATGCAAAGTTAGGCAAAGAAGCTGACAAATCGGGAAGAATTTGACATAATTTGTTGTTGGTATGGTTAGACCAGTCAGTCTGCCACAGTCGTTTACAATAAGATCCAGTCAGACAACGCAGGTTGGAGTAGGGCACACACTGGAAAATCTCTGGAGGAAAATCGAGATGCAGAGCATCTTTAGCCGCTTTGTCCACTGCAATATTGCCGCGGATGCCTATGTTACCAGGGACCCACATAAAAATCTTTTTACCATCAGAACATATACTACACAACAAGGGGAGACTATACATACAGATACTACACAACAGGAGGGACTATACATACATATACTACACAATAAGGGGAGACTATACATAAAGATACTACACAACAAGAGGAGACTATACATGCAGATACTATACAACAAGGGGAAACTATACATAAATATACTACACAACAAAAGGAGACTATACATACAGATACTACACAACAAGGAGAGACTATACATACATATATTACACAATAAGGGAAGACTATACATACAGATACTACACAACAAGGGGAGACTATCGCACACTGTCCTCATTTTATAGTATCGTCATTTTCGTTGTTAATGTTATCTACATGATCCTCACTATCGTTGCCGCTCTCCTCTGCAAAGGTATGAACTACAGCAGCAACCACAAGAATTGTATTTTTTTGTCCGTTGACTTCCAAAAGTGTATAGAAATGAACTCAATCTTCTTTATGAATAATAGAAGAGGCCACCGGACAATATCACTGTTGTCTTCAATCATCATCATCATCATCATCATCATCATCATCATCATCATCATCATCATCATCATCATCATCATCATCATCATCATCATCGTCATCATCATCGTCGTCATCTGCGTCGCCGTTATACCTTTCTTCCTAATCATTACAGCAGCCACATCAGCAAAATGTGTAATGCTTTTATGCTTTGACTTTTAAAGGTCTTTGCTATCAAATTTTTAGTGTGATTTCGTAAACCTCGCTATTGTCCATCAATATTAACACTGGACAGATCTGAATATGAATGTCAGAGGACGCAAAACACCGAACGATGTTTTATCATCATCATAATCATCATCATCATCATCATCATCATCATCATCATCATCATCATCATCATCATCATCATCATCATCATCATCATTATCATCATCATCATCATCATCATCATCATCATCATCATCATCATCATCATTATCATCCTCATCATCATCATCACTATCGTCATCATCATCATCATCATCACCAAAATCGTCATCATCATCATCATTATCTTCATCTTCATCTTCATCATCATCATCAATGAACATTGAGGTTTAACGTCTACCCCCTCCATTGGCCATAGGGCAGACGGTGATAACCATCCCAGTGCAATAAGGGGTAGGGACCTATATCAACACTGAATCCCCAGAGCAATCATAACCATCCCAGTGCATTAAGGGGTAGGGACCTATATCAACACTGAATCCCCAGAGCAATCATAACCATCCCAGTGCATTAAGGGGTAGGGACCTATATCAACACTGAATCCCCAGAGCAATCATAACCATCCCAGTGCATTAAGGGGTAGGGACCTATATCAACACTGAATCCCCAGAGCAATCATACTTCTAAACTGGACAGTGACAAAATGGCCACTTTAATCTTACCAATCACGGCGTGCCAGGCCAACGCTCTACCACTTGAGAAACGGCGGTAGGATGTGAAAGAATAAGAAAAAAACAAGACAGGGAATTTAAAAAAAAAATAAAAAAGCTTAGTCTACTGTTAAAGAGCAGAGTTTTGCATTTAAAAGTAAAGAAAAACTATTACACAATACCTTAACTAAACAGCAGGCAGAATCACCATCGTCCAGCTTCAATAGTGACCACAACGTGTAATACTTCAGGTTACTGTTGTGAGGTTAATGATTTGTCCCACCGCCGTAGCTCAAGAGGTACAGAGTTCGCCTGGCACACCGATGACCCAGGTTCGAATCCCGTGGTGGGCGATATAAAATGTGGCCATTTTCACTGTCCATTTTAGCAGTAATATAGCTCTGGTGGTTAAGTGTTGATTCAGGTCCCTACCCCTCTTTCCCTGGGATGATTATGCCCGTCTGCCCTATCGCCAATGGTGGGTGTAGACGTTAAACCTCAAGTTCTTTTCTCTTCTCTGAGGTTAATGTTGCGACGCACACTGCCTCATCCAAATCTTAAACAATCAGTGGAAAACGATTCCTTGTATTTATGAAAGATGCTAAGAATAAGCCAATGCAAAAGGATACTTTAAAAAAAATATTTATTTCCAGATTTATTTAACACACCAATAAGGGAAGACTATCGCACACTTTCATCACCTTATAGTTCTGTATCGCTCTGATCTTCAATCATCATCATCGTTATTTTCATTGTCAGGGTTATCTACGCGATCCTCACTATCGTCGCCGTCCTCCTGTTCATTGTAATCAACTATAGCACCGACTGCAAGAATTTAATGTTTTGTTCCTTGACTTCCAAAGTGAATGGCATTCAAAAAACGTGTTTTTTTTTAAATAAAATAAATGAACTCAGTATTCCACGTGAATAATAGTAGAGACCATCGGACACTTTAACTGTTGTATCCAATCGTCATCATCGTCATCTTCGTCGTCATGGTCTTCTTCTACATAATCACCATCAACTGCCAAATCGGCAATACTTGTAATGCTTTCATTCTTTGACTTTTAAAGGTCATTGCTATTACACGTTTAGTTTTATTATCGACCCCGCTGTTGTCCATCAATACTAACAAAGGCCGCTGGACAGATATGAAAGCGAATGTCAGAGGACACAAAACATAGAACGATGCTTTCTCGTCATCATCATCATCATCATCATCATCATCATCATCATCATCATCATCATCATCATCATCATCATCATCATCATCATCATCATCATTGTCCGCGACGACGTTAACTACTTCCTGAGGTTAGAGTTTAATTCTCATAAAAGTACCCCACAGTATTACTGATTGCAGAAGAAGAAGACGTAGAAGAATAAATGAACATTGAGGTTTAACACACCCACCATTGGTCATAGGGCAGACGGGGATAACCATCCCAGGACATCAGGGGTAAAGACCTGAATCAACACTGAACCACCAGAGCAATCATACTGCTAAAAGGGACAGTGACAAATGGCCACTTTTATCTTGTCCCATCACGGGATTCGAGCCTGGGTCATCGGCGTGCCAGGCCAGCACTCTACCACTTGAGCTACAGCGGTGGGTCGTGGGAGAAGAAGAAGAAGAAAAAGAAGCAGAAGAAGAAGAAGAAGAAGAAGAAGAAGAAGAAGAAGAAGAAGAAGAAGAAGAAGAAGAAGATAAAGATTAGGATTTTAAAAAAGTAGTGTAGTACTGTAGAACAGACTAGTTATGCATTGAAAACTAAAGGAAGACTATTACAAAACACTGCAACTCTACATCAGGCAGTATCATCATTGTACAACTCTACATCAGGCAGTATCATCATTGTACAACTCTACATCAGGCAGTATCACAATTGTACAACTCTACATCTGGCAGTATAATCATTGTACAACTCTACATCAGGCAGTATCATCATTGTACAACTCTACATCAGGCAGTATCATCATTGTACAACTCTGCATCAGGCAGTATCATCATCGTACAACTCTACACCAGGCAGTATCATCATTGTACAACTATACATCAGGCAGTATCATCATTGTACAACTCTACATCACGCAGTATCATCATCATACAACTCTACATCAGGCAGTATCATCATTGTACAACTCTACATCAGGCAGTATCAGCATTGTACAACTCTACATCAGGCAGTGTCATCATTGAACAACTCTACATCAGGCAGTATAATCATCGTACAACTCTACATCAGGCAGTATCATCAACGTACAGCTTCAATAGTGACCAAACAGTTTAAGACTTAAGGTTACTGTTGTGAGATTAGTGTTGGGACGGACACTGCTTCGCCCAAGTATAAAACAATCAGTGCAAAACTATTCATTGTATTTATGAAAGATGCTAAGAATAATCCGGTTTACAAGGAGGATTTTTGTTTTATATCCATACTTATCTGGAAATAATTGTGAAATATTTAAAGGAATCAGAACGAACCAAATGCCGACCCGTTGGACACCATATTTCAGTAATAACTCAACGTATTGTGACCAAGTTTTTTAAGGACATGACCTTGGTACATTTAGCACCTCCCGTCCTATCATGTTTGCTCTACCGCAAGGTCAAGGTCACGCGCGCCGTTTTGCTGCTAAACATGTTTTGCTCAATGTTTCCACAACGGCTGAAGCGATTTGGTTGAGTTTTGGTATATAGATACTATAAATCATGGGTCATCCTACATTAGCAGACTGTCGTCCTACAATAGCAGTCTGTCATCCTACAATAGCAGTCTATCATCCAATAGTAGCAGACTGTCGTCCTACAATAGCAGTCTGTCATCCTACAATAGCAGTCTATCATCCAATAATAGCAGTCTGCCATCCTGCAATAGCAGTCTGCCATCTTACAATAGCAGTCTGCCAAAACTTAAAATAGCAATCTGTCATCCTACAATAGCAGTCTGTAAGTCTACAATAGCAGTCTTTCATCCTAAAATAGTAGTCTGTCATCCTACAATAGCGGTCTGTAAGTCTACAATAGCAGTCTGTCATTCTAATCAATCAATATTTCAATTATTGTCTATTCACACATTCAGGTGATATTAGACATTAATTGATAACAACAACAATATAAATACAATCACAATTAACAAACCTTGTAACAACATGGAATGAAAGGGGAAGAAGGATTTAACACCAAACTATAAAAGTCTACCAATAGGAGTCTGTGCAATACTTTTCACAACTGCTGTTATATGTTTATGATGTAATACATCATCTAAAGGATGTCCATATTCAGTCAAATGATGTCCTTGGTTTTCATACATTGCATTTAAAACTGGACATAAAAAAAAAGTGGTAGACTGATATATTTTTGCCACACATACACTGGATATCTGCCGAATATTTAGTATTCCATGAGTTCATTCTTAACTTGTATATTAATTTTGACAACTGTCGTGAACAGTTCGGTATAGTAACCTTGTTAATGCTAGTATCTTGACATACTGCTTTTTCTAATAAGGAATACATTTCATGACAACACATACTCACATTGTTGACAGAAATAGAATCTAATGATTTTAGTGCTCCCTCTTTGGCTAACTTGTCACATACTTCATTCCAATGAATTCCACAATGTGCTGGAACCCAACAGAAATCAACAACTATACCTCTAGAAAACATACAATGGATCATATGTTTAATTGCATATATGAATTCATTTCTTACTTTGGAATTACCCTGTTTTAAAGCATACAAAACCGATTTTGAATCTACACAAATCAGTAAACCAAAGAGCTCTAACGGGAAAGTCATAATGTAGTTGAGAGCCATTACAATAGCATTAAGCTCACTCGTAAATATAGAAAACCCCTTTCCTAGATAATGTAAGCGTCTTACATTTAATGCAGGAATGATAAAAGCCGATCCACTATCTAAAGAATATAATACCGAACCATCTGTAAAAATCTTCAAATGGTTTAAATAATTATTTTAAATATGCTCTTTTACCTCAGTAACTAAGAGATTAGTGTTGTCATCTTTTTTTAGTTACACTATAATCAATGTTAAAAATCTGTCATTCTATAATAGCAGTCTGTCATTCTGTAATAGCAGTCTGTCACTCTACAATAGCAGTCTGTCATTCTACAATAGCAGTCTGTCATCCTACAACAGCAGTCTGTCATCCTACATCAGCAGTCTGTCATCCTACAATAGCGGTCTACCATCCTACGATAGCAGTCCGCCAAACTTACAATAGTAGTCTGCCAATATACAATAGCAGACCGCCCTACTACAAAATTAGTCTGTCAATATACAATAGGAGTCCGCCCTACTACAACATTAGTCTGCCAATATACAATAGCAGTCCGCCCTTCTACAATATTAATCTGCCAATATACAATAGCAGTCCGCCCTACTACAATATTAATCTGCCAATTAACAATAGCAGTCCGGGTGTCGGTCACTCCGACTTTCACCATTTTGTTTCAAAACACAATTTTGTCAAAGACTGACTGAACAGCAATGACTGATGTTAACTTTGGATACTGTAACTACTGCTAAGCATGTTAGATCATTCGTGTGTGTACTTTTTCAAAGGTAAAGGTCATTGTGGTGTACCATCTAAAAATAGGATGAACCCAGTTGGACATTTGTTTTGCCTACAGCTACTACAGTATAGCCTGTTGCAAATAAGGGGACAATTCTGTGTCTACATCTACTATACATGTAGTATAGCCTGTTGCAAATAAGGGGGACAATTCTGTGTCTACATCTACAACAGTATAGCCTGTTGCAAATAAGGGGACAAATGTTTGTCTACATCTACTACAGTATAGCCTGTTGCAAATAAGGGGACTATTGTTTGTCTACAGCTACTACAGTATAGCCTGTTGCAATAAGGGGACAATTCTGTGTCTACATCTACTATACATGTAGTATAGCCTGTTGCAATAAGGGGACAATTCTGTGTCTACATCTACTATACATGTAGTATAGCCTGTTGCAAATAAGGGGACAATTGTTTGTCTACAGCTACTATACATGTAGTATAGCCTGTTGCAAATAAGGGGACAATTGTTTGTCTACATCTACTACAGTATAGCCTGTTGCAAATAAGGGGACAATTGTTTGTCTACATCTACTACAGTATAGCCTGTTGCAAATAAGGGGTTAATTGTTTGTCTACATTACTACAGTATAGCCTGTTGTAAATAAGGGGACAATTGTTTGTCTACATCTACTACAGTATAGCCTGTTGTAAATAAGGGGACAATTGTTTGTCTACATCTACTACAGTATAGTCTGTTGCAAATAAGGGAACAATTGTTTGTCTGGAGCTACTACAGTATAGCCTGTTGTAAATAAGGGGACAATTGTTTGTCTACAGCTAATATACATGTAGTATAGCCTGTTGTAAATAGGGGACAATTGTTTGTCTACATCTACTACAGTATAGCCTGTTGCAAATAAGGGGACAATTGTTTGTCTACATATATTACAGTATAGCCTGTTGCAAATAAGGGGACAATCGTTTGTCTACATCTACTACAGTATAACCTGTTGTAAATAATGGGACAATTCTTTGTCTACAGCTACTACAGTATAGCCTGTTGTAAATAAGGGGACAATTGTTTGTCTACATCTACTACAGTATAGCCTGTTGCAAATAAGGGGACAATTGTTTGTCTACATATATTACAGTATTGCCTGTTGCAAATAAGGGGACAATTGTTTGTCTACATCTACTACAGTATAGCCTGTTGTAAATAAGGGGCAATTGTTTGTCTACATCTACTACAGTATAGCCTGTTGCAAATAAGGGGACAATTGTTTGTCTACATCTACTACAGTATAGCCTGTTGTAAATAAGGGGACAATTGTTTGTCTACATCTACTACAGTATAGCCTGTTGCAAATAAGGGGACAATTGTTTGTCTACATCTACTACAGTATAGCCTGTTGTAAATAAGGGGACAATTGTTTGTCTACATCTACTACAGTATAGCCTGTTGCAAATAAGGGGACAATTGTTTGTCTACAGCTACTACAGTATAGCCTGTTGCAAATAAGGGGAAAATTGTTTGTCTACATCTACTAAAGTATAGCCTGTTGCAAATAAGGGGACAATTGTTTGTCTACATCTACTATAGTATAGCCTGTTGCAAAATAAGGGAAAAATTGTTTGTCTACCGGTACTACAGAACAGCCTGTTGTAAATAAGGGGGCAATTTGTTTTGCTACAGATATTACACAACATCCTGTTGTAAATAAGGGATAGTTGTTTTCTGATAGATATTACAGAATCCTATCCTATCCTAAGTTATGGGCCTAAAGCAATAATCATGTAATGTAATGTAATCCTATGCTATAAGGACTCGAAGGTCGTTAGGGCACCACAGATGATCGTTTATCCTGCGCACTCTATCTTTCTCTGTCCTCATCAACCTTCACGGTTTCGCTCAGTGTCAAGCCAGTCCATTCTCTTTTTCTGTCTCCTTCTTCTTCTGCCTCCTTGCACCGTGCCTTGCAGGATGGTACAAATGATTTTTTGTAACGCTTTACTGTCCCTATTGAAAACTTAAGAGGTTGTTGGTGCTTTAGGTATTTTTCGTTTATTATTCTGAGGTTGAAAATCTGTTCAGTGGTACTTCGTCGTACCTGCATGTTCTTCAGCTATGATTTGTTCAGCTTGGGGTTTCAACCTGTTGAGAATGATTTTCAGGGGGACCTTGCTGGGATGGCTGATGAGGCTGATGGTGCGGTACATTTCACACTCCTGAAGGTTACCTTTTTGAGGAAGAGTGATGACAAGCGACTGGATCCTTTGTGTAGGCCACTCCCCACTCTGCCAGATCTTGTTACAGATAATGGTGAGGGCGTCAATCATGGCTTCTCCTGTTTAAAGCAATTCTGCCGTGCGATGGCAAAGTAAAGTAAGTCCAGAAAAGCTACTTTCGAGAAAATCGACTTGTTGTGTTTTGATTGATTTCTCAGATTATACAATTATATTCCGCTGTTTATTCTGCAGTTTTGTGTAGTAAACAGATCCAGAACATCAAACTTCATTTGCTCATGGTTGTTTGCAGTAATTGGTTGCGTGGTTTTCTTTTTTTGATGAATTTTATGGACATACTTCATTCTGCCATATTTTTCTTTAAATAAAACTTTGTTAAATTAATTGGCAGAACAGTGTAAGTGGGACTTACTCTGTTCTGCCAAGTTATTATAAGAAAAAAGTATTGTTAAAAAATAAGACAAATCGAAGTGAGTGGACTTGCTTTTGTTTGCCAACTTATTTGAAAGGAAGATGATAGAACTAATAACAAATGGACTTTATTCTGCCAAATTATTTCGTTATAACTCTGAACAAGCTTGAATACAATCTATTCTACAAATCTGTTTAGTTTTATAGTCTTTGTTGTTAGTTCCCAAGCTGTAGACCTCTGGAACTATTATTTTGGGCTTTGTCCGTCCGTCCAGCGGTGTTTTGCTTCTGTCCGTAGGAGACATTCGCGCAATTTTCTCTGAAACCAATGGACGGATTTCTTTGAAACTTGGTATTAGGAAATAGTGAACATTGCCCGATGACCCCAAAAACAATATGCATATCAAGTGACGTCATCATGTAGGCGTCATTAAAAAAAATAAATAATAATGATATTTTTTTTTCAAAACTACAGGAGGGATTTGATACAAGTTTGGTATGCACTTAGACTTTACTGTGCCTCCAAGATAAAAACCAAACTTACGCTAATCAATTGAGGTAATCATCGGGACTTTTTTGTTTTGTTACATTAAAGAACACTTTTTTAGTTTTTTTTATTTTTCGTTTGCTTCTTATGTAATTAAAGTGTACATTATGCTTTCAGCATAAAACGAAACTATGGTATATTGAGTGATGCAATCGTGGTGACATAATTAAAAAAAAAGATTTTTATAACTATCCCAGATACATTGTTTACATTTTTTGATTTATTTTTTTTTGGAATGTTACCTTAACAAGAAATATATTTTATGTATAAGTTGCTTTTAATATTGTATGTGATAGCCATTCCCTTATTTGACAACGCGTATTTTAAATAATGCACAATGATGAGATCTTGTGAATTACTTGTTCATCACACTGGACGGGCTTTTTCCTCTGTTTGTGTATGTGTATATGTGTACGTGTGTATATATGTGAAAGGAGAAACGGAAAAGAATGAGCAGCAGAAGCGCTAATAGGAGTACGCAGAGAAAGTGATACTGTATTAAACAGAAGCCGGTGGGTGCAAAGTAAAAGAATATTAAAATATAAAGAAAGAAAAGGAAGAAAGGAATTGAAGAAAGAAACAAACCAACCAAACAATAACAATGCAAATGATTAAACAAGTGATTACTTTAATTTCGCTAGGTTTGATAGTGTCATATTCCTGCGGAAACATACAGTGGTTAGACAATCAATGTTATTGACAGATACGAATAAAGGCACTGGCCAATTCACACACACACACATCCATTACATTACACTACATTACATGATTATTGCTTTAGGTCCAGCGGACTCTTCCGAGCCGAATCAAGACCACAAAATCAAGACCACAACTTCGAGGAAAGAGGACTCGCCCCTGATCCGCATAAAAGATCTGCCGAAACAACCCTAGCGGTAACACTGAAAGCACTCCTCCAGCCGGTCACTTTACAATAAAGATATCCCTCGCAGGGGATGCTGAGGCTATACTCTAATTTATCGAACCCCCGTTTACAAAAACAAAATAGAATATAAACATCATTATAACATATCAACAAAACACATACATATAAAATGCCTACATTGCCAAATTTTAACATCATAGGAAGCCCCAGTGACCACCTGGCAGAAAGCGTCCAATATTTCCAAGCTGATCCAACAGACCTTACACACAAATGAGGAGTTTTGTCCCAGAAGAGTTTTCAAGAAAAAAGGTAGGTGACTGGTATAGCGAAGAAGAAGATAGTATAGTAGATTGATAGAACAGAGTAGGAATTAGAAAGAACAAAGGAGAAAGACAGAGACAGTGGGAATCTAAAGCACTAAATTTCCGGGAAGTAGGGATACTATTTATACTTAACCTCCGGCACCCCCACGGGGGTCATCCACATCCACACACACACGCAAACACACACACAAACACAACCATGTAGAAACGCCGTTGTGATGAATTTCATGAAACTCTACATACGTTACTTTGACATATTTACAAATGTGTCCATTTTTTTAAGCTAACCCTAACTCTAACCCTTAACCTAGCCCTAAGCCTAACACAGCCCTTACCCTAATGGAACACTGTTTTGACGTCAAAATAACGGGGTCCGTCAAAAGAAAGTACGTAGAGGTTCAAGTGTATGTCAGAATAACGGCGTTTCTACCTAGCCACACACACACCCACACACACACAGACAAAATAATAATAATAATAATAATAATTTGTATTTCTTTTTTTTCTTCTCATTTTTAAAATTTAGTTAGTTATTCATTGCTTACAGGGTCCAGCGGACTGCAAAGACCCGAATCAGGACCACAAAATCAAGACCACAACTTCGCTGAAAGAGGACTCACCCCTGATCCGCATAAAAGATCTGCCGAGGCACTCCACCAGCCGGTCACTTTACAATAATGACATCCCACGCTAGGGGACGCTGAGGCTATGCTGTAATTTATCGAACACTCGTTTACGAAAACAAAATAGAATATAAACATCATTATAAAATATCAACAAAAATACATATAAAATGCCTACATTGCCAAATAATAACATCATAGGAAGCCCCAGTGATCACCTGGCAGAAAGCGTCCAATATTCCCAAGCTGATCCAACAGACCTCACACACAAATGAGGAGTTTTGTCCCAGAAGAGTTTTCAAGAAAGCATATAGGTGAATGGTCTAGTGAAAAAGAAGATAGTATAGTAGATTGCTAGAACAGAGCAGGAATGAGAAAGAACAAAGGAGAAAGACAGCGACAGTGGGAATTTAAAGCACTAAATTTCCAGAAAGCGGGAATACTATTTAGACTGAAACCCCCGGCACCCTCACAGGGGATTTTAATTGTTACAAAAAGTGCAGGTTCCCGAGAAAATAAACTGTGAAAGTTAATCACGAAGTGATCAGCAATTCTTTTTTTTTATTTTACAGTAAACCAATTAAGTATCCATCCCTTGGACAACACAGTCCTGCTTTGAGGCTTTGAAGAGGTAGACAAAAAACATGGATTACTTTACTTACCCCCACTTCCCCACTCCAACTCTCCTCCCATCCCCCTCTCCCCAAAAACAAATCTGAATAAAAATGTGGACAATTTGATGTTGTATATGGAGTTAATATGATATAAGGGACACGGAAACAATTTCAGTAAAAAAAAAATGCTAGCTGCTTTGTACATATCAAATACATCCCTGCAGATTGCAAAGCTAAATAAACATACAATTATTTATTAGATCACTAACATAAAAAACACTGCTTACCAACTTGTTTCTTTGCAATAACCAACATGACAGTTGCGCATTGTCACATACACGGAATGCGAGTCAAGACTGAGCCTTAAAAAAGGTACACAGAGCAGTAAACACCAGTTACAAATCATGGCACTGCTGATTTAACTGTCAATCACTGACAAACGGCGAATACATACAACCATACAGATCTTTGAGAAAAAGAAAAGAAAAACAACGTTCCCTTCATACAAAGAATAAGTAAATGCAAGAAAAAAATTATAACACATTCTAAAATATTCTCTTGTAGCAGCTTGATTTAGAATAATGTTACTTAAATGAAACGGTCCATCTGGGCGACACAAGGCGCTAAACTGTGCCAAGAACTTAAGCTTTAGTTTGACAATGTAATACGTCTAAAGCTTGACAATGTAATACGTATAATTCAGTCATGTATACATTTTGACATTTATTTTTGCAGTGGCATAAGTGTTTAATAATCAGATAAGGCAATGGTTTCACCTAAGGAATGCAAACAACAAAGTGATTCATATGCAAGTCCTTTGGTTTTTGATGCCTGCCTTCAGTTGAAGTCCACATAATGTCTACTGGCGAGATTTTGAATGGCGTTTTCGGCAAGAAAGGAAACATGTACCTGTGTAGATGGTTGCGAACTGCTTACCCACCAAATTGGGGATAAACGGATATGATTCGACAGTCAAAAATATTAGCCAGGGAATGGACCTGCCAAACACCCATGTAGGTGCCAGGCCTAGAAATCTGCTCAGTTTTTGTTTTTAGAAAGAATGCGTCTGATGGTTGCTGGCGTAGCTTCCTCTCCGAAACAGAACTCGGAATACATTGCGTACGTCCTTGGCAAGGATTCTGCAAGTGGGTGTTGTCCAGGTACATGTCCATATTTTGTGCTGTCTCAAGAGTTATTCTTATTCGCATTTCGTCATAATAGTCTTCGACACCATAATGCCATCCAAGATGCACATCGTGGCAAGCAATTGCCATCTGCACATAATATCTTAATGGGAGTGAGGTGGGGCATATCATCGGGAAACCAAAGTGCAGAATCATCATCAACAGTCACTGTCTTGTCGTTGAAATTGGTTGAGACTTTTACGGGATATTAACCGAGAGCAAATTCATAATGGCATGCAATCCTGCGGATATCATCTATACTAGCTGCAGCAGTATTTAGTTCATGTCGCAGGATTCGAAACAATTCATCTTTTGGTACAATTATCCCAATTGCATCTAAGAACTTTTTCTCTCTGTTAAGCAAACGAGCTGTTTCATAATGTTGGGGTGACGTGTCATTCTGATCTGTGTCAGAAGAGTGTCCTGGGGTTGACTTGTCATCTTCATCTGTGTCAGCATACAGCCGGAGGAGTAACAGGTTTCCTTGCCCTGTTTCAGCAGAGTGCGGTGGGGGTGGCAGGTCACCTTGGTCTGCGTCACCAATGTACCGTGGAGTAAACAGTGTGGCTTGATCTGTTTCGGCAGAGTGCAGTGGCGGTGATTGGTCGCCTTGATTTGTATCAGCAGACTGCCTTGGAAGCAGCACAGCATTTTCATATGTGTCAGTAGAGTTTCGTGCAGGTAGCAAGACGTCATGATCTGTATCAGAGGAGTGTCGTGCAGATAACAGGTCACCACGTCCTTCATCAGGTGAAGCAGCAGAACCGCATGGCACTGAAATATGTAACGAATTAATAATACTTGGGCCAAATTTGCACTGATAAATATTTTAAGTATGCCAAGAACATAGACACAGACACAGACTCTCTCTCTCTCTCTCTCTCTCTCTCTCTCTCTCTCTCTCTCTCTCTCTCTCTCTCTCTCTCTCTCTCTCTCTCTCTCTCTCTCCCTCTCTGTCATAAAAGAGAATAATTTTTGTGATACTTATGCACTGTGAAAGGGATAGTAATAAATCACTCTCTTCCTGAGTTTAGAAAAGAGCAAGTTAGCTGTAAATTTTTTAAACTAGGCTTGATGTGGTGGCATTCAGTGGATGAAGAGTTGTGTGCATGGAAGATCTGATAACACAGTATAATTATATATTTAGATCTAGACCTGACGTTGCTCTCACCAACAGCTTGAGTCTAAGCCTGTTTGATATGACGGAAAGATGACTCATTACTGGCCACAGTTTTGAAATGTATAGCATTGCAAACGTCATTTAATATCAATAGTGGACAATTATTTTCTTAAAAATGTACACAATAATATTTTGTCTAACTCCAGACATTTAACAAAAATTGTCTACAAGTTAAAATTAAATTCATGGAAAACTAAATTTTCTAAAGATGTCAAATGTGTATGCTCAAATGCTCTGACTGTAGAACATTTGATATTACATTGCCCATGTCTAAACAAATTATTCATAGAAAATGATATTAATACTGTTATCACACAGTACAACGATGTTAAAAAAATATTAGCTGATAATGAATTGATGTTGACAATCGCATCTATTATATCGTGTACACAGATAGAAAAAAATTTATAATTATTTTATTCAATGTATTTTAGATGTTAAGATGATGGTGCTTCATTAGGTTACATTGTTTAATCAGTATAAGTTCTTATGGGTTTCTTGTTGCTGCTTTATTCTTTTTCTTCAATTTTGTTTTCTCTTTATTTATTTATTGGTATTCCCTTTTTTCACCTTATCATTTATATTATTTTGTTTCTTTGTTTTATAGTCTAAAATCACATAATTTGTGAACAGACTTTAAATAAATTGATTGAATTGAATTGAATTGAAACGTCATTTAATATGTGACAAGGCTATAAACAAACGTGATTCCTAGATACAGGGCGCGGCGGAATGGGTTGGTACCGGACAGGGTACTTTCTAAATTGTACCGCAATAAATTATCAATATCAGCATCTTCATGATGTATACATAGCATAATAACACTAAAATATGTCCCTACTTTAATATCTAGCTCATCAGCCTAACTCATTAACTTACTAGCCTAATGCAGAATGCCCCAAAACACTTACATTTCTTTTAATTATTTCAAAATCCCACCAGAAGTCACTGCCTGAAATTCCTCCGTGCTTGCAGTAGCTTGGCTAGCTTGAAGCATTATGCGACGAGCAATCCGATTAGCCAATGTTGTCACAACACTTGCTCTGATTGGTCGACGGACTTGACTTCTTTTGCCTTCAAATTATGTCCGAAATTTATACGACGTCAGTGACGCATTTCTGTGGCGAAGTCGAAAACCGAAGGACATGCTTTGTTCTGCCATATTATTCAGTTACTTAAAAAAAAATTTAACACGTGGACTTACTTCTTTAGATCTCCTAAACTAAACACCCTACATCTTCAAATTTTACAGAGAAGATGCGTCTCATATTATTCTATATGATGGATAAAAAATCTCATTTTTGAAAAAAATTGACTTGCTTTCATTTGCCATCGCACGGCAGAATTCCGCGGGTATGTTGTCCACTCTCGCTGGCTTCCCCTTTTTCAGCGACTGCACTGCTGCCTCAACTTCTTATCGAAGTATTGGGAGGATTTCTACTTTTCTTCTATGTTCTGGTTACATGCTAGAACAGATGGGTCTCCGTTTGGTGTGTAGTTGTAAATGTTAGAGCAGTACTCTGTCCATCTATCCAAGACATCTTGTTCTTCTGTAAGGCATGTGGCAGACGTGCTTTGGATCGTATGATAAAAAGAACCACACTACAGAATAACGTGCTATAAATAAGGCGACAGTTGTTTGCATATAGAACTTACGGAATAGAATATTGTAAATTAGGCGACAGTTGTTTGCATATAGACCTTACTGAATAGAACATTGTAAATTAGGGGACAATTTCTTGCAAACAGATACAACAGAATAGAAAGTTGTCAATAAGGGGAGACCATACATACAGATACTACACAACAAGGGGAGACTATACATATAGATACTACAGAATAAGGGGAGACTATACATACAGATACTACACAACAAGGGGAGACTATGCGTACAGATACTACACAATAGGGGAGACTATACATACAAATACTACACAACAAGGGGAGACTATACATACAGATACCACACAACAAAGTGGGACTATACATACAGATACTACACAACAAGGGGAGACTATGCATACAGATACTACACAATAAGGGAGACTATACATACACATTCTACACAACAAGGGGAGCCTATACATACAGATACCACGCAACAAAGGGGGACTATACATACAGATACTACACAACGGGGAGACTATACATACAAATACTACACAACAAGTGGAGACTATGCATACAGATACTACACAATAAGGGAGACTCTACATACACATTCTACACAGCAAGGGGAGACTATACATACAGATACCACACAACAAAGGGGGACTATACATACATATACTACACACCAAGGGCAGACTATACATACAGATGCTACACACCAAGGGCAGACTATACATACAGATGCTACACAGTAAGGGAGACTATACATACAGATATTACACAACAAGGGGAGACTATCGCACACTGTTCTCACTTTATAGTATCGTTGCCGTCTTCAATCATCATCATCATCGTCATTTTCCTTGCTAGTGTTATCAACATGATCCTCACTATCGTCGCCGCCCTCCTTTGCAATGGTATGAACTACAGCAGCAACCGCAAGAATTGTAATGTTTTGTTGGTTGACTTCCAAAGGTGTATAGAAATGAACTCAATATTCTTCATGAATAATAGAAGAGGCCACCGGACAATATCACTGTTGTCTTTAATCATCATCATCATCATCATCATCATCATCATCATCATCATCATCATCATCATCATCATCATCATCATCATCATCGTCATCATCATCATCTGCGTCGTCGTTATACTTCTTTATAATCATCACAACAGCCACATCAGCAAAATGTGTAATGCATTTATGCTTTGACTTTTAAAGGTCTTTGCTATCAAATTTTTAGTGTGATTTCATCAACCTCGCTATTGTCCATCAATATTAACAAAGGCCACTGCACAGATCTGAATACGAATGTCAGAGGACGCAAAACACCGGACGATGTTTTTTCATTATCATCATCATCATCATCATCATCATCATCATCATCATCATCATCATCATCATCATCATCATCATCATCATCATCATCATCGTCATCGTCATCATTATCTTTATTTTCATCTTGATCATCATCAATGTTACAATTATGAGAAACACGGGGACAGTCACTGTCATCTAATAATCATTTAGGTGAGAGCGATAACTAACTGGATAAAAACGACCACTTTGGAAGAGACACAATGTGTGTGTACAACACAAGAGATACAGGTTTGGTGTAGACACAATGTGTGTGTACAACACAAGAGATACAGGTTTGGTGTAGACACAACGTGTGTGTAAAAAATAGAAAATGGGCTTCAACTCTCATTCGAAAAAACATGTTTGTTGTTGTTTAAGAACGGAGCAAACCCCACTGCTCTTCCACTGTTGGTACTTGAGGGTAATGTTTTAAAATATACTCAACAGGTAAAATGTTTGGGTGTATTTTTAACGTCTAAATTAAGCTGGAATTGCCATATATAATATTTAATCAAGAAAGCATCCAAAAGATTGAATTTTCTAAAATTGTTATGTTTTCAGCCATGGAGTCAAGATACATATACATTAATTCACTTAGCAATGTCGTTGGTTAGATCGGTACTTACATACGGTCAGGAAGTGTATTTTTCAGCTCCAGCAACGTTGTTAAGGAAAATACAAAGCTTAGATAGCAGAGCATTTAAATTAGCCTTAGGTGTACCTGTACACTCTAGTACACTAAAATCATATAGGGAAGCTCGTCAACTCTCTTTTATAGAAAATCAAAAATTTAGTGTTGCTAGATATGTTATACGGAGTTTGGCCGTTCCTAATTCTGTTCATGATGAGATTTTTGTCGACGGCAATGTAGATTATTCAAAATGAGCAAAATCTATACCGTATCTACAACCCATTAAAAACTATGTTAGTGCCATTTTAGACAAGTGCAACATTGACATTTCTGATATTCCTGTTTTACCAAGTATACCGAAAATCCCACAATGGGAACATGTAAGTGCTAATTTTGATATTGATTACACCTCGGTTAAGAAAGGTGAAAATGTAAATGTCTTAACAACTGAGGTTCGAGAACATTTGGAAAGAACGTATGGTAATCATTAAAAACTTTTTACAGACGGATCTGTGTCTGAAACTTTACTTGCTGGTGCCGGTTTTACCATTCCTGATCTAAAAATAAAAAAAATCGTATTATGTTGGTAAGAATGTATCAATTTTCACAGCAGAATTGTGTGCCATTTTAATGGCTTTGGACACTATTAGCAACACCTCTATTGCCTTTAATAACATAGTTTTATGTGTTGATTCTAAAGCAGCCGTTCTCAAAGCCCTTCAAAATTGGTATTGTAAAACTAGATCAGATATTATTTTCGATATTAGATTATTAATTCATGCTATTATGTCAAATGGTGTAGGAATTTCTTTTTGTTGGGTTCCTTCACATTGTGGCATTTATTTTAATGAAGTTGTGTATTCTTTAGCAAAGGAAGGGTCCTTCTCTGTAAGTGACAACAACATTGTTAGACCATCTGCATCAGAACTCATTTCGTTGGTAGAAAGATCAATGTACTCCACCTTATCACAAAGTCTGGAATAGATCATTACTCATGTTCTAGAAACTTGTGTAGATTAATCAATAAGCTAAGAGTCAACTCATGGAATACTAAATTTTTAGCTAATGCTATGTGTCCATGTTCTCAACCAATTTCCGTTGAACATCTGTTAAAAACTTGCCCCATATTAACTTCACAATATTTAAACAAACATATTAAAACAAGTGAACATTCCACTGTTGAACTGCTGCAGTATCCAACAGTTATTACCATAGCACAAATTATTAGCCAGTCTCCAGTGAGCACATTTTTGTGACTATTTTGTCTGATCCTTGGATGTGCTTTTTGTATTTTGTGTGTGATTGTGTGTATGCTTGCGTGTATGGTCCAATATCACAATCTGTGAATAGACGTTAAATAAAATTATACTATACGTGTGTGTACAACACAAGAAATACAGGTTTGGGGTAGACACAACCTGTGTGTACAACACAAGAGATACAGATTTGGGGTATACTCAAGGTGTGTGTGTAGAACACAAGAGATACAGGTTTGGGGTAGAC
>CM072522.1:60160250-60357750 GCA_036898135.1 Oncomelania hupensis | reverse complement strand
CACCACAATTGTTTTTGCTATAGTAAAAACAACACCACAATTGTTCTTGCTATAGTAAAAACAACACCACAATTGTTCTTGCTATAGTAAAAACAACACCACAATTGTTCTTGCTATAGTAAAAACAACACCACAATTGTTCTTGCTATAGTAAAAACAACACACAATTGTTGTTGCTATAATAAAAACAACACACAATTGATCTTGCTATAGTAAAAACAACACACAATTGTTCTTGCTATATTAAAACCAACACCACAATTGTTCTTGCTATAGTAAAAACAACACCACAATTGTTCTTGCTATAGTAAAAACAACACCACAGTTGATCTTGCTATAGTAAAAACAACACCACAATTGTTCTTGCTATAGTAAAAACAACACCACAGTTGTTCTTGCTATAGTAAAAACAACACCACAGTTGTTCTTGCTATAGTAAAAAAAAACCAACATTGTTCTTGCTATTGTTCTTGCTATAGTAAAAACAACACCACAATTGTTCTTTGCAGCCTCTGTTTATACTTTACTGCTTTTTTCCTTATGTTGAATACAAAATATGCTTTAGAAATACATTGATCATTAGCCCATCATATCTTATCCCGTAACTCGAAAGTCCATCTTTTTCTGTCCTCAGCAACCCTCATGGCTTTGCTCAGTGTCAAGCCAGTCCATTCTCCAATGTTGTCCTCCCAATGTATCGTCATAGCATCATCAAAGGCGATTACGAAAAGGCCTCAACGGAAGAACGATCAGAGTCACACATTTCCTGTTTTGAGAAAATCGATTTTTAAGATTTAAAACACCATTATGTAGTACAATGAATTAAAATCACCCCAAAAATCATTTTATTTAAGAAAACATTTATTTCTCAATATAGCAATTCTAAATTTTATGTGAAAATACTGATTTATATATTTGATATTGCTACTCTAAGAGGGGAATTGCTGTTCGGACTTTGATCGTTTTGCTGTTGCATAGCTCCAATACAAGCCAAAATATTCCACATTTTAGGTCCTAGAGACTCATTGTCATAAAAGGTTTTCTTAATTGATTTCTACTTACACCTAACACAACAGAATCGAAAGACACTAAAAATATTGCTTTACAATCAAATTTATTACATGAGTGTCATCTTTATTGCAGGTACCACCCAAACCAAAGAATACAAGTAGGGGAGGAGGGCGCGGGAGGAAAATAATAAAACCACACATGTCATGTGATAGCAAATAACTCAGCTGACAGCTAGCTTGATCGTTTTGTCGGTGTAAACATAGGACTCTGATCGTTCTGTCAAAGTGTGGTTATTTTAAAGTCCCATAACTCAGGACTCAGATCGTTTTTCCATTAGTCACTTCAGGTAGACAAAGTATGAACCCATGGCTACAAGGAAAGGGCAATAACTCAAAAAAATCAAATTTGTGACTTTGATCGTTCTGTCGTTGAGGCCTTCGAATGTTTGCAACTTCCACTTTGCGGTCGCCATAACAATACAATACTATACAAGACATCACAATGCAACACAAGACAACACAACACAAAACAATATAACACAATACAACACAACACAACATAATACATTATAACACAATTCAATACTCTACAATACAAAACAATGCAATACAACACAACACAATATAAGACAACACAATACAATACAACATAATGCAATGCAGTTCCACTTTATGTATCTCAAATGAAGTAATGACAGTGTCAGCATTAGCACAATAAAATATAACATGACTTACACACTCACGAACAATCGCAGTTAATAATAAAAGTGAGGTCAAACTGCATGCAGTAGACAAGTTTATGAGATATTCAGCCCTGTCAATTTCCTCTAGAAAATTCAAATGTATAAGAAGATCCAAGACACTTAAAACAAAAAGTCATTCTTCTGTGAAACTCTAGCCTGCAGTGCGCGTATTCAACAACCTATAATATGTCGTTCTACTCTTTCTTGCCCTCGGAAGGTTATAATCTTTGCTCACCTTTCGCAACAAACACGCGTACCCAGTAAAATTATCCTTCCACCTTTCATCCATCCTTGTTCACCTCCACTATATCATCCACCTGTACTTTATCCAAACTATCTGTGGACAATATACATCTCGCTGTGCGACTGATTGATTGATTGATTGATTGTTGCTTTAGGTCCAGCGGACTCTTCGGAGCCAAATCAGGACCGGACAACCCCCGATTCGCATAACAGATCTGCTGAAACAACCCTAGTGGGAAAACTGAACGCCCTCCACCGGCCAGTCACTTTACAATAAAGACATCCCACGCAGGAGACGGCTGAGGCTTTACCCCAACTAATCGAACCCCCGGTTACAAAAACAAAATAGAATACAAAAATCATTATAAATTATCAACAAAACACATACATATAAAATGCCTATATTGCTAAATAATAACATCATAGGAAGCCCTAGTGACCACCCGGCAGAAAGCGTCCAATATTCCCAAGCTTATCCAACAGACCTCATACACAAACAAGGAGTCTTGTCCAGGAAGAGTTTTCAAGAAAAAAGGTAGGTCATTGATCTAGCGAAGAAGAATATAGTATAGCAGAGTGATGGGACAGAGCAGTAATGGGAAAGAGCAAATGAGGAAGACAGCGACAGTGGGCATTTAAAGCACTAAATTTCCAGAAAGTGGGGATACTTTTTATACTGAAATCCCCGGCACTCCAACGGGGGTACTGTTGCCGCAGTGAATCGGTCATGCCTATAAAAGAAAGACAGGTTTTCAACTGGGGCTTTCACTTTTCCCTTTATAGGTTAGAACAATATACAGTGGCAAGATTGCTCATAACGCCAAGGGGTCGCTGCGCGACAAGGCTTGCTTCGATTTGAGCTGTGGGATATGTGGCGGAGTGGGAGGCGACTGGTCCACGCTTGAGAAAGAGATTGTCTACCTTCCATTTGTTGGTTAGACTAGCCTCGGGTGGCTCCTGCTGTGCAGAATTCTTTGGTGTGGCCATTGGGTTATGCAGGACAAGGCGACACGACATACGTTCTCCCCACCTGTCCATTCGTCTTCTGCTTTTGGTGGTGAGCAGGACTACATTGTCGGCAGGTATTTCATGCAAGTCAGTGGCAGTGACTTGTATGGAGTGTCGTGGCACTAGAAGCCGGCAAATCTGTTTACTACCAACACGTTTCTCCACTTTGCAGGGCAAATATTTGTATGTCCCTGGTGCGAGGGATAAATGAAAATAACAGTTCCGGTCAGGCCGTGTTGTCAAAGGCGTGGCTGAGAGGCGGGAGTCAAATATATATGGACGATGGGTGGGGACATATTTGGATTTTATGAATAACCCATGGGGGCAATATTCGTGCTGCCTTCTCAGCGGAAGTACGGCCGACACAAGAGCAGCGCCACCCAGGACATGGAGAACAAAGCATGTTGGGTGTATTGATGTTTCTGGCACTCACATGCGTAGGACACGGGCGTCAGTATCTTTAAAGTCCGTGCTGTAGAACACAGACCAGACTTCGGTTTATACTTTCAGCCAAAGGAACCATCATTAGTTGGCCGCCAATGAAGTATCCAAGTTTTCTCTATTAAAATGTATACGAAAATTCACCATTCCTATTTACGATATATTTCCTGTTTTGTATTCAAATTAAGATTAAACTCTTGGAGGACTAGGGATGTCGATGATGTTCGATGTGTAAGTTTTGAGAAAATATCCATTAAACATAATTATTTCGTCAAAATGTCCAATCTTAACGTAAATTTGTATACATGAAAAGGAATATTCAACACAATAAAGATAAAATATTTAAAGTTATCTATTTATGTTTTTGTGGTTTTTTTTTTTTTTTTTTTTTTTTTTTTTTTTTTTTTTTGGGGGGGGGAGGGGTGGACACTTTATAGTTATTGTTGCTTTATCAGGAAATTGTGGGTGGTCTCCCCTGGTAAGGTGTAGTCGCTGCCTGTGGTGCGCCCAAAACCCAACCTATATCTAATATTAGTTGTAGTTTGACAATTTGCTGGGGGAGCAAACCGGAGTAAACGGGCAAAACACCCGAGTCTTTGCCCAAGTGGAAAGTAAATAATATTCGGAAGAACATAACGCCCAGAGGCAGGATCGACCCCACACCTGTCAGGCGCCATTGGTTTCTAGCCTGTGGATAAGTCATTAGTTCCGCCTGTGACCACGCGGCCACAACTTTGGCGTATGTGATGATATTATCTGTGATGTGTCAAAAGTAATACATACATTCGAGGTAGGAAAGTTAGAAGTTATTCTGTATCTTGGGATTTGCTTCTTCTTCAGTGAAAATGTGTTTATAGTTGTTACAATAATGCAATACGTTATGTTACGTGACAGTACTTTAAATGAAAAGATTCATTCCAGTCCGTGATCCTTCCAGTTTGGCCAAAGCCAGACAAAGTTGTGGCAGTTAAGATCCCCCTGCTTTACCCAGCATTGCTGCATTGGCCAATGTGCAGCACCACGACCATCATCACCACACCGTGTTTCAACGACCACATCTAGGAGTAGACCTACAACCACACACGACACACTATCACACGACATTAAGGACCATTAGTGGATTCAACGTAATGACAAAGATACCAACATTGTTTGAATTATTACATCATATATTGTTCTTGTATAGCACTTTTCCAGCTGAAGGCGTGCTCAAGGCGCCCGTGTGTAGACAGCCTTGTGAAAACCATTCACACCTAACCCTGCATGATCTCTGGCAGAGTGGACAGGGAGTGGAACACTGGCACCAGTAGCATTCAGTAGCATTGCTGCTTCCTCTCTTTTGTATTCACAGGCGACAGAGTCCCTGCGAGCGACATAAAGTATGGTCAAGCCACAGTCAGACAGAGGCTCATTAAATATTTATACCACCACGCGAGAACACAAAAGTGAATGCATTGGGTTTTTTATTTGAATGATATATAAAGTCCCACTTGCCTGGGACAAACTAGTCTGTTGAACGTTGGCGGTGTGAGTTCAGACTAGCTAGATAGGAGGTTTGCCTTCAATGTGTCGACAGCGTAGTGTATTTACCAATAACAGCCAAGTGTTGCCGATTTAGATTGAGATATTGAACTGTGCTTTAACAAAGTACTGCACTGATGTTTGTTTGGTTTTTTTTTGTTCTTGAATTGATCCGTTATTATGGCTAAGTTGTTGGTAAACACGGTGACCTTGTTTGCCTTACTCTTGACTTTGCTTGGGAAGATAACTGCATCCAGTGACGACAAATCGCAGATTTCTCAAAATTTTCCAGATGTGACACCATCACTGGATACCTCATCACTGGTGCCCTCAACAGCTACGCCATCACTGGAGATGTCACTAATGGATACATCAACAGCTACCTCGTCACTGAGGACGTCAACAGTTACGTCATCACTAGAGACGTCAACTGTTAGGTCATCACTAAAGACGTCCACTGCTACATCACCCTTGGAGACGTCAACGTCTAGGTCACCACCGGAGACGTCAACAGCTATGTCGTCAACTTCACGTTGTGCACAGCGTAACCAATCTACTCCAATTTTTTGTATGAGCAACGTTATGTGCGAAATAGAAGGTGGCCGCTTCCTGATGAGGACAGGGTTCTGCTCTGGTGTCAAACCAGTCATTGACATTACTGAACGTAAAACACACGGCACAGTGGACATAGTACTTGGTCCAACTTCTCAAGAATGCGCATGGCGTGTCACTATTCCTGATCAAACGGATTACAGGACCTATCTCAACCTAACCATTGATCCTACCTACAAAGCACAAGATACATTGAATTTCACTGTTCGCTTGGTCGAAGACTACACTGGTGAGGTTCACGAATTCGACAGCGAACTTGTGTCCAACAGGTCCGCCACCGTGACATCACCCGTCAACCTCACCATCACCCTCTCCAACTTCGATACCTTGGGTAAAAAAATCAAAAAACGCACACACACACATACACGCACACACACACACACACTATATATATATATATATATATATATATATATATATATATATATATATATATATATATATATATATATATATATATATATATATATATATATATATATATATATATATATATATATATATATATATATATATATATATATATATATATATTTCCAAAGCTTTTCGGGAACTTATATTTCTACTGCATGTAGAAAGTTTATATTTGGAAATAAGATTAATTTGCCCACCTAGATGCCAAATATGCTAAAACATTCTTGAAAATTGTATTAACTTCTGATTTGAAAAATATACATGAAAACATGTTAAGGTCCCCATATCCACGTTCCAAAAAAGATTTTTGGGAACATGGATACGGGGACCTTAATATGTTTTTATATATAATATATATAATTTTTTTGTTTACATTATTTCTGTATTATTATTTTATTTTTTTAAATATTATTTTTAACATTTGTTTTATTCCTTCCTATCTTATCCTATCCCGTAACTCGGAGGTCGTAGGGGCACCACAGATAATCGTTTAACCAGCATACTCCATCTTTCCTTTCCTCATCAACCCTGATTGTTTCACTCAGTGTCAAACCAGTCCATTCTCGAATGTTGTCCTCCCACCTCTTTTTCGGTCTTCCTCTTCTTCTACCTCCTTGCACTGTGCCTGGCAGGATGGTCTCTGCAAGACCTGATGATCTGTTGACGTGGCCATACCATCGGAGTTTCCGTTTCTTCACCACTGTGAGCAAATTTTCAGCTCCAATGAAACATTATCAATACAATACAATCTATCTATCGAACCTATCCCGTAACTCGGAGGTCGTAGGAGCACCGCAGATGATCGTTTAACCAACGTACTCCATCTTTCTCTGTCCTCAGCAACCCTGATGGTTTCACTCAGAGTCAAACCAGTCCATTCTTAAATGTTGTCCTCCCACTTTTTTTTCAGTCTCCCTCTACTTCTACCTCCTTGCACTGTGCCTTGCAGGATGGTCTTTGCAAGAGCTGAGGATCTGGTGACGTGGCCATACCATCGGAGTTTCCGTTTCTTCACCACTGTGAGCATGTCATCGTGTTGTCCAATGGCTTGTGTGATGGTCTGTCGGACTTCGTCGTTGGTTATGTGTTGGGTTTAGGAAATGCCCAGACGTCTTCTGTAGCAACTCATCTCCACGCTTTGTATTCTTCGTTGTAGATCTGCTATGAGGGTCCATGTTTCGCAAGCGTATAGGAAGATGGAGATGACAAGGGAGCGCAACAGTCTTACCTTGGAATGTAGACTGATAGTCCTGTCTTTCCAAATTGGCTTCAACCTCGCCAGGGCAGCAGTTGTTTGTGCAATCTTGGAGAGGACTTCCTTTGGGGACCCATTGTCTGATACAATGGCTCCTAAATATTTAAAGCTATGAACTGTGTTGAGGGATTGGATTTGGACTTTGATGTCCGTGTTGATGCCATTGGTGTTGTTGGTCATCATTTTGGTCTTCTCTGCACTTATTTCCATTCCATAGACTCTGGAGGTGGTGTCAAGCCTCTGTACCAGCTGTTCAAGTTCTTGTTCCTCTCCAGCCAATCCATCAATGTCATCCGCAAAACGAAGGTTGAAGATTGCTCTTCCCCCTATGCTGATTGTTTTTTCGTGATCTGCAATGGCATCTGACATCATGCGCTCTAGGAAGTTGTTGAAGAGTGTTGGAGAGAGTAGGCATCCCTGACGCACATCGATTGTTGTTCTGAACCAGTTTCCGATGGCGCTGTTGTGGAGGACTGCACTGGTAGCCTTGTCATACAGCCTTTTGATGACTTTAAGAATTTTAGAGCTGATGTTGTACACTGTCATAGTTGCCCACAGAGCTGCGTGCCAGACTCGGTCAAACGCCTCTTTGAAGTCTACGAACACATGATATAGATGTCGTTGGTGCTTTAAGTATTTTCGCAGATTATTCTGAGGTTGAAAATCTGTTCAGTGGTACTTCGCCCTGCCCTGAATGCTGCTTGTTCTTCAGCTATGATGTGTTCGGCTTGGGGTTTCAGCCTGTTGAGTATTAATTTGTTTAATTAATTTTTTTAACTTGTAAAAATATTTTACATTACTTTTTAATTATTATTTTTTAATGTTAAATATTAATTTATTTATTTGTTTGCTACCAATATGCGCTGAACCTTCATAGGGTAATTCTTGTTTGGTACACATGGGATTAGGAACCTGCAAGGACCAGACCCTCCTCCCTTTTTTTAGAGTAGTGAAGGTGGAGGGGCCCACTTGACTATTGGCCCCCACGTTACCTTTGGTCACCCCAACCCCACTCTCCCTTCTGTCTCTTTCTTCTCCCTCTGGCTGTAAAAGGTATAATCAGGAGGGGTCAAACACAGTACAATCCTGTAGTATTTCCATTTCACAAGGGCTTTTTTTTTCCAACCTAACAACCTGAATGTAGGGATTTGAAATATTTGAAATGAAATTTTGGCATGATTTATCTCAAGGAGCAAATCTATCTGCGGAGACTTAATCTTAAGTTTGGGTTCAAGGGCTGCGTCCATCAGTGGTTCCAGTCGTATCTAGAGGATACGTTTCTGTACGTCAGTGTGAACACAGCTACAAGACTGACCTGTGGGGTCCCCCAGGGGTCCGTTTTGGAACCTTTACTCTTTTCGCTTTATACCTTTGAATTTTTGCCGTATCATCGAGATACACGAGCAAGGGAGGCAGCTTTGTTGGTGATCACTCTGGCCTCTACGACTCTTTTCCTCCTGATGATGCCGCTGCAGTGGAGTCTGCTAAGAAGTTTGAGCTGTGTTCCTCTGACCTCAAGGTGTGGATGACGCACAGAAACTGAACGAGGACAAGACTGAGGCCATCATGTGTGGACCTCAGAGCAAAAGAGACTTTGTATCCCTGAACTCCAACAGTTTTGGACAGTCAGCTATCCCCTTCTTGTCCACTGTCAGAGATCTGGACATCATGATCGATGCAAACCTCACAATGGAGGATCAAGCGAGTGCCGTGGTTAGAGGGTGCTTCTTCCATCTTCACTGTCTTGGTAAACTGCGAGATGCCCTCGGAAAACAAGACCATTGCCGTCGCCTTGGTGATATTCAGGATAGATTATGCAAACCGGTGTCCAGCTTGACCGTCTCCAGTGTGTTCTGTACACGGCCGCCAGGATTGTCACCCGCAGCAAGAAGACCAGACCACATCACTCCTGTTCTCCGACAACTTCACTGGCTGCCAGTCAAGAAGAAAGTCGACCACAAAGTCCTCGAGCTCCATATGCGACGAGTGTGTGCATGAACCCACCTCCCTCTATAGTACATGAGAGAGATGGAGAGATAGTAGTTATGCTGGTTTTGCCCCACCTGTTGTACGGACCCCATTTTATTACATAATATGCCGTTTTTAAGAGGTTTTAAACGCACTTCATAACACTCTGGAAATATGTCATTTGCTACAAAATATCTGTATTTCTTACGTCTTTAATTGATAGCAAAAAAAAACCACACATATTCTTTTATTCTTACCAACACATTACACATTAATGTCCACTGGAATAATCTTTTGTTTAACAAGATAATCCCGAGTAAATAACGATACTGAAAAGATACCAACCAGTTTACCAACATCTGTAAGATCCATCTTTCCCAATTCAATAGGTTTCATTTTTAAAAGAGATTTTGCAATCATAGCGTAAGTTATATTTAGGCCCACTAAGACAACACTATGGTATCCAAGATTTACATATGTATGTTCATATGGTACACTCATTTTTATATATAATTAAAAAAATAAATATAAATTATTACTGCATTGAAAACAAATCTAATAATGGCTTCAATGATGGAGATGATTCAATTTCTTTCTCTGCAAGTGGTTTTGGGGGTTTCTGTTTCTTTTTTCCTTGGCGGTATTTATATATTATGTACCCACTTGCACCTACTACACCGGCTATACATAAATAAAATATCTTATTTGAAGATTGTACTGGCTGTACAGGTTGTATTGGTTCTTCTTTATTTATTGTTAATGTTTGTTGCGTTATTGTTTCTTCTTTTGGTGATTCCTTTTTTCTTAATATGTTTGCTTTTGTTTGTCTATTCCATCTATGTAACTTGTTAAATTCTGCTAGCTTCTTTCCAGCTGCAATTCTTCCTAGGCTCTTTTGTTTAGTGACTGTCACTGGGTTCTGTTGGGTCTCCAAATTCTACACCTCCGTCTCCTTCTCCATCTCCATTTCCGGATTGGAAGAGTCCATTTTTATTAGCAGAGAAATTTATGTGTTGAAAAGTAATTAGCCTGGCTGAAAATGGTGCCAACAAGCTTCCAAACTTATAATACAAATTTCTTGATACCTCACTAATCCCATTGACAATAACAGGATCTTGAATCAAATCATCAAATAAATCATTCTCACAATCTAAAGTAACAAAGGTCGACACAGCTTTGGTATATAACTTCACAATCGAACGCCCTAAACTTTTAACCATTAAAGCGCCGAGAACTTTATCATATTTATTATGTAATATAATGATGTCTTCTGGCCTCAGTCTTTGTACTTGTTCAGGTGTTAAGTCAACACCGAGGTAATACTTTGACTTTCCGGAAGCTAATAATGCAACCAGCCTGTCTCTTTTCTCGTTGTCAACACCTGTAGCTGTAACATTAATAGCTTCTTGCATTAACAAGTCATTGCAATTCATTTTAAATACAAATACAAATTTAAAAAACTAAATTAAAAATGGCTGGTGCTGCAATGGTGCTTGGTTCTGTGTTACACTCGGTTTGATGTTGGTGTTTTTCTATCAGTGTTGATTCAGCCCCAATGCTGAAGTACTGATGAGTGTAGCTCAGATTCGTTTATTCACGCAACCCGCTCAAGCAGCATACAAGTCACAGAGTCGACGTATGAAGTTTTCCACTTTTATTCAGCACACATCAACAACTGCATACAATTCTCAACTCAACAACTTTCAACAACTACTTCTCTCAGCAACTCTTTTTACAACACACAAAGCATCAAATATATAATTTCTTCTATCCTTCGAGATGACGATAGTTTGTTCTAGAAATGACGCATTACAACTAACCAATCAGAATTAAAGATCGTCATCACTGACTTACGTCATTCATCTCTCCACACATACCCCGAACCTTCTCTTACTTCGACAATCATCCCGAAACTTCGATCGATAGTAAACAAGGAGATCCAGAGTATTCTCTAACAATATCGACCAACGAAAATTATCCACGTTATACAAAGCCTCTCCTAACAACAATGCAAACTCAAATCAAAGGTAAATAAACTCCATTATTGAATACTTTGCAAAACGAAACGATTAGATCTATCGTGCGCGTTTCAAACATACTTCCGTTTGCGTTTCAACGTAACATAACCCCCCACTCAAGAAGAAATTTACCTAATTTCTTTCAACAACGTTGAAACGTAATGCACAAACAAAGTACAGAATTAAAACTTACTTCAGTCTGTCCGAACACTGTCAATGTTCTCAGTTCATTCACACAGAGTCAGTGGTTTTCATCTTCAAATCTGTCTGGATATTGTCAATGTTCACAGTTCATTCACACAGAGTCAATGTTTCTCATCTGCAAGTCTTTCTGGGTACTGTCAATGTTCACAGTTTATCTACACAGTCAATGTTTTTCATCTTCAAGCCTGTCTAGATATTACCGATGTTCTTAGTTCACCAACACAGTCAATGTTCTTTCATCCGCAAGGAAACGGCGCCCTCGTCAGTTGCGGTCGTCATCGGCCCAGGGTCAAAGACAGTGATCTCGTGGGCTTTCCTGGAGTCAGTGCATCCGCCGTTGTCTTCCTCTTCCGTCGGATGTCCGACGCAGTCGACGTTGTCAGCTCCCAGAATGCATTCGCTGGGTCTCACGGTCAGGTTGGCTTCTGCGGGACGGTGGAACAGCTCCCTCATGGTCTGCAGATGCTCCTTCCAGGTCTGGGTGTGGACTTCATGTTCGACCAAAGTCGTAGAGCCTTTGACATCATTGAAGTTAGGGGGAAACTCGCCCATAAGGTCCTCGAGCTCCAACGTTTGACCTTCCGTCAAGCTCGGTCCTAGCTTAACATCATCGATGCCTTCTTTGCTGTGGAAGTCTCCCAGTTCCAACAGTTCTTCGCTGTCAAAGCTGTCGTCGGTCACAGCTGCTGTTACTGCATGTACAGTCTCTGGCGGCCTCTCCACGTACAGCTTAAGGAGGTTGGCGTGGTATATTTTGGAATGCTGGCCGACCTTCACCTTATAGTCGTTGATCCCCAACACGGTCTCCACTTCGTACGGGCCTCTCCACTGCATCAGCAACTTATTATGATCGGTAGGTAGCAGCACCAGCACTTTGTTGCCAGGTTTAAACTTCCTGTTCACAGCCCTACGGTCATAGTAGTGCTTTCCACAGTCCTGGGACTTCTTCAGGTTTTCTCTGGCTATCTCGAGAGTCTGCTCCAGCTTCTCCCGTAGCTCAAACACGTACTGGTAGCTGTTCTTCACCTCTGGGGTGTCTACTTCTTTCGTCCACAGTTCTTTTAGGATGTGCATCGGCCCTCGGATGGTTCTTCCGTACAGCAGCTCGAACGGAGAAAAGCCGGTGGACTCCTGCGGTACTTCTCTGTAGGCGAAAAGTAAGGCGTTGATATAGCGATGCCATTGTCTGGGCTGCTCGCTGCACAGTTTCTTCAGGGTGGACTTCAGCGTAGCATTGAACTTTTCGACGAGCCCGTTGCACATCGGATGGTAGGGTGTCGTAGTCAAATGCCGGATGCTCAGCAGTCTGTTGACCTCCTTCATGCAGTCAGAGATGAACTGCGTCCCGAGGTCTGTCAGAATTTCTTCAGGCACTCCAAGTCTACTGAACATGTCCACCAGTGCCTCTGCTACAGTTTCAGTGTCAATCTTCTTCAGTGGCACTGCTTCTGGGTACCGAGTCGCATAGTCCACTAAAGTCAGTACCCACCGATGACCTTCTTCACTCGGAGGTCTTATTTCGCCGATTAAGTCTAAGGCCACCCTCTTGAAAGGTCGGTCGATCAGAGGCATCCTCTGCATAGGCACTTTCGGGACCCTTCCTCGAGATATGGTCTTCTGGCAAATGTCACGTGATCGGCAGAAACGGCTGACGTCCGCATGAAGTCCTGGCCAGTAGAACACCGCCTGGATTCTATTCGACGTCTTCTTGATACCCAGGTGATCTCCCATGATTGAGTCATGCGCTACTTCCATCACCTGGCGCCTTAGGGGTAACGGTACTAAGACTTGACGTAGTGGTTTCCCTCCGTTGACCCTCGGGTGCTGGAAGATTCGGTACAGGATCTTGGCCTTCACCTCAAAATAGACCGTACCACTGCCTTTGGTCATGTGGTCTTGGCGGTTCCTGTACTTGTTTAAAGTACTATCATCTTCCTGGAGCTGGATCAGCTTATCTCTGTCCACGATGGCAGCTTTAGAGTTGTCGGCGACCTTCAGTGGCGTAGACGTCTTGTCTCTCTTGGCCTGGGCCCTGGTAGTAACAGCACCGACGATCTCTGGTCGGCAGGGCTGAGCCGGAGTAACCACATTGTCCCGTAGCAGCTCTGTAAGGTCTCCATCGGGAAACGGCAATGGATCCTCCTCCACAACTTCGACGCGTTGGGTTGAGGCAGGACTCCACTCTGGATCGGGGTTGTCGGGTCGTCTCGCGCCGTCGATATTCCCGATCATCAAATCATACAGCGGCTTCTTCAGGCAAACCGCTTCGACTTCGCCTATGTAGAAAGGAGTGTTGACATGAATTTTTGCAACTGGCGCTTTCACACATTTGCTGTCGGCCATAAGTGTCCATTTTGAATCGCCAGTGAACTGTTCTTTAGCGATTAGGTCTTCTCTGACGATGACCCCACTACAGCCAGAGTCTCTTAAGACAGTCACTTCATGATTTCCGACGCGTCCCTTTGAAACAGGCATGTTCTGGACGGTAACCGCTGCGCTGGCGACGACGGGGATGGATTTTCCGTTTGGCAAGGAGAAGTTGGTCATCGGTCATGCACTCTTGCACGTCCGCAGGGGTAGCTGTGCTCTTAGTCTCACTCGGAAGAATGACGCTCCCGCCGCACACTTGATGGTCAGATCTACTGTGTTGCCGTTGATTGGAGAAACGCCTCTGCCGGTTGCCCACCGCTGCATTGTCCGTACTGCCCCGCTGCCCGCTACTTTTGTTTTGAGGACAGTTAGCCGCTCTGTGGTCTGTAGCGTTGCAGGTGAAACAGCCTCTTGAATGCCCTTCCCTGGGAGGAGGCGTGGAGTCCGTCTGTCTCTGGCTCGTCTGGCTCCCTTGGATCTGGTTCCCATGGTTTGCAGTCTTCTGAAAATGTTTCGTCGCGCTGTGTGGCCCCAGGGTTTTCCCATGAGCGATAAGATATCTTTCAGCAGCCTCAGTCACATCTTTAAGCGTCTGCAGCTTTTGTTCTTCTAAGTGGGTCGCAAGGTCTTTGTGACAGGCATTGAGAAATTGTTCCTTCACGATCAGGTCATGGAGACTTTCGTAAGACTTCCTTTCGCCTGATAACTCCACCCACTTGTGTAGATATGACGACAGGCGCTCCACAAACTGCTTTGGCGTCTCGTCTGACTTAGGCCGGCATTCACGGAAGCGTTTACGGTAGCCCTTCTCTGTAAAGTTGTAGCACTGCAACAGGGCCTCTTTCAAGACGTCGTAGTTTTTGGCGTCATCGTTCGACAGTCTGGTGTAAACTTCGAGAGCTTGCCCCGTCAGAAGTGCACTCAGTCGAATCGCCCAGTCTCGAGGTTGCCAGTTGGAGCTTTCGGCGAACCTTTCGAATCTCGCCAGATAGCTGTCGATCTGGTCCTTCCCGTCGACGAAAGCTGGCAATTTTGGAGCCGTATGGTCGTTGGTGACTTGTGAGGCATGCTGATTGTTTTGGATACGCGCCAACTCTAGCTGGTACTGACGCTCGCCTTCAAGACGCTTCAGCTCGAACTCTCTTTCTTCTCGGCGTCGCTGCTCCTCTATTTCTCTTTCTTCACGACGTCGTTGCTCTTCTTCTTCTTGCCGCTGCTGTTCAATTTCTAGACGCTTCTGTTCTAGTTCTAGTTCTTTTTCTAGACGCTTCTCTTCCAATTCTCTTTCTTCGCGGCGACGCTGCTCTTCTAATTCTCGTTCTTGTATTCTCTCCTGGGATTTGACGTACTCCGTCAGCTGCTTGCCTTTTAGATTTAATTAAATCCCTCTCTGCCAGAAGTCAGCCATCTTGATGCTTTTCTGGAAAGTTCTTTTCTGGAAAGTTCTTTTTCTAGAAAGTTCTTGACTGGAGAGTTCTTTTTTTCTGGAAAGTTCTTGACTGTGCTGTACCTTTCTAGACTGTTCTAGAACAGCACGCTTTCTGCAGTAGCGCTGATGCTTGTCACTAGTCGCTTTCGCTGACGCAGGCCCCTCTGTCCTCGTCGTATGCGACGCTGCACCACGCTGGTGTTGATGTACACGCTCCTGTGCTGAAGTAGACGCGACGTCCGCTCGCCGCTCTCTGTAATACTGGCGATGTAGCTCCGAGACTGTCCCTCGACGTAGTCTTACGGCAGCCACGTAGTCCCGCTCTGTTGTTCGCTCACGAAGCAACTCTTCGGCGACTACACGCCCTTGCAGTCAACCCGAATCTATCGGATGTAGTCCCAGTATGTTGGCCCCTTTCGACGCAACTCGTTGGCGGCTACCCTCGATGACTGCCTCTCGTAACGTTGACTCGCTTGTTGTCGCAGTTGAACCCTTGGCTATGGCGTGAATCCCGGCTTGGCCCCCAAAATGTTACACTCGGTTTGATGTTGGTGTTTTTCTATCAGTGTTGATTCAGCCCCAATGCTGAAGTACTGATAAGGTGTAACTCAGATTCGTTTATTCACGCAACCCGCTCAAGCAGCATACAAGTCACAGAGTCGACGTATGAAGTTTTCCACTTTTATTCAGCACACATCAACAACTGCATACAATTCTCAACTCAACAACTTTCAACAACTACTTCTCTCAGCAACTCTTTTTACAACACACAAAGCATCGAATATATAATTTCTTCTATCCTTCGAGATGACGACAGTTTGTGCTAGAAATGACGCATTACAACTAACCAATCAGAATTAAAGATCGTAATCACTGACTTACGTCATTCATCTCTCCACACATACCCCGAACCTTCTCTTACTTCGACAATCATCCCGAAACTTCGATCGATAGTAAACAAGGAGATCCAGAGTATTCTCTAACAATATCGACCAACGAAAATTATCCACGTTATACAAAGCCTCTCCTAACAACAATGCAAACTCAAATCAAAGGTAAATAAACTCCATTATTGAATACTTTGCAAAACGAAACGATTAGATCTATCGTGCGCGTTTCAAACATACTTCCGTTTGCGTTTCAACGTAACATACTGCTGCTGTGAATGCCTCAGCCTTTTCAGGATCAAATTATTTGTTTTCAAAACTGGACAGTAAAGAAGAATCAAAACGGCATAACTTAGCAATGGAAAAATTACAACAAGATCAGGCTGAATATGAGAAAAACAGACTAACGCAGCTTGATTTTGTTAATAAAAGATTGAAAGAAGAAGGTCATGCTGATAAAACATTCGAAGACGTTGATGAAGCTTTGCACCAATATTATTTATTCACTGGCACGACAATACCTTCATTAAAGCAGCCAGTGTTATCTGATTACTACACACCTAACATTGCACCTACAATGTCAGAGACCAGATAATTAATTTTAATTGTGTTTGGAATAACAGTAGTTTATTACCTCGTTAAACAATAAATATAAATCTAAATAAAATATGACTTCACATTTGTCTAGATTATATTATTCTCAATCTGGATATTGGAAAGGGATGATGGCAGTTAATAAACTAGTAGAAAAGACTGGCTTGTCAGCAAACGTTGTTAAACAATGGTTATCGGAGCAAGCTATATGGCAAATCTATCTTCCACCCCCAAAGAAAATAATAAGACCAAAATTTGAAAACTCCCAACCAAATGACACACACCAAATAGATTTGTTATATCTTCCCCATGACAAAATATATAGAAAGAAATACAGGTATGCCCTTACTGTTATTGATATAGCTACCCGGTTTAAGGACGCTCATGCTCTTAAGACTAAAAATTCTGCTGAGGTCGCTCAAGCCTTAAATGCAATTTATTCAAGAGGACCTCTAAGGTTCCCTAGACTTATTCAATGCAATGAAGGGTCTGAATTCAAAGGAGCTGTTAACCAGCTTTTGTTAAAACATAATGTTACTGTTAGAAGAGGAGTTGTTGGATTACACAGATCGCAGGGTATTGTAGAAAACTTTAATCGGCAACTGGCAGAAAGATTATTCACTTATCAGTATTCAAAAGAGTTGTTTACTGAAACCACTAATACAGAATGGGTTATTAGGCTACCTCGAGTTTTACGGGAAATGAATTCAGAACCAACCAGAGTTACAGGATTAAAACCAGTTGAGGCTATTAAAAAGAAACAGATTGTTGTTACCGTTTCAAAGCCTGGTCAGCCGGATCTAACTTTGATGAACAAAACTGTTAGGTACCTTTATCAGCCTGGAGAAGTTGCTAATGACACTAAAAGAAGAGCTACAGACCCAATTTGGTCATTAAGTGTTTATGAAGTTGACAGAGCATTATCTACTGATCCGCCTGTATATTATTTAAGACCAAGAAGCAATCGTAGAACACCGCAAATAAATTTTGTTAAAGAAGAACTTCAGATTGTTCCACCAGACACAGAGCCATTAAGATTTTCTAATTAAGAAAATAAAAATGTCTAAAAATGACGGACACAGTAAGGAGCTTGCCAAGTTTACTAGAAGACCTTTTACGAATGTTTGCCATATTGAATGATGAATATTGGACCACCTTTTTCACAGGCTTACCTACAAAATACATCTTTATGTATAATAACTATACTAAACAGCACCAAATTAATAAAGAATTCAAATTTGCATGCGAAATAGAATTTGAAAAACATTTTAATAGAATTGTTGAGTGTAAAAATTATAATAAAACCCTTTTACTACCATATACATTTTACTTTGAGAGATTGTGGGAAAATTTTATTTGTAAGATCCACAAGGTTCAACTTTAACTGAATTATAAAAGAACTTAATTGAACTATAATCATCACCACTATTACTTCCCTTCAACCTTTTTTTCTGACGTCCCATTACATGTACATGGAAACTAGTGACTTACATCTAACTTAATTAAGTCGACTTTTAAAAGAACTTATAACTTACAATAATTAAATTATAAAAGAACTTACTTACTTACATAAGTATTTTATAGCCAGTTGGTTGGTCAGTTTTTAATAATAGTTTAAAATGTCTGCCTTTCTTTAGTTGCTCTTTTAATTTAATTCTTTTCTCTTTTGATTCAATTACGTCATTTTCTTTTAAACAGTTATCAAAGCTGTCCCGGTCTTTGCAATAAAACAGGCACACGAATTTTACTTGTTCTCTAAAATCCTTTAAAATCGAGTTATACTTCTGCGTGTTTAGCCACACATTTATTCCCACATGACGGCCACTGAAAGCTAGCTTGCTCAACACAATCCGTTTTAATACAATATCTTTTTTCTGCACTGCAATCATCAATTAAAAATAATATATTGCCTTCATTTTCAAATAGGTTATAAAATTAGGTTAAATACTCATTGAGCTTGCCATTGGGATTTACAATAAAGATATTTTCATCTGTCCAGACATACTTACGTTCTAAGTACGTTTTATTATATTGAACAGTGGGACAAAAGATAACTATATAATCAAAGTGGCCTGCGTAATATTTTTCTAACAAATCCAAAACAAAGACGGTCTTTCCGCATGACGTCATGCCAACAATCATTCCGCAATGAGGATCATGACATAACAAGGACGTCATTTTTAATATACTAAATCTGTTAATCTTCCATTTTCAATGTTTAGCTGAGCGTCCATAATAATATACATGTATACTGTAACTGCTTCTGACCTAGCATTTGCTTCCCTATGCAATTCAATTGTTATACCATCTGTTCCATTTTAAATTCTTCTTCCAGATCCATGAAGTTTGTTGGTGGGTATGGTTCGAAAGTCTAACCACAACTCAAACTTATTCACGAGATAATCTTGCAGTCTTGTATCATGCAAATGAAGATCTTTAGAAATCAAATCCACAGTGTCAGTCCGTAATCTTCCTCCGCCCAAGATTTTCCTAATCTCATCAAACTGTTGAAACCCCATCATTCCATTCGTGAATAATTGATTAGGCTTACCTTCAATCACAACAGACGCTTTTGAAATATTAGGATTGATAAAATTTTTGCTATCACGATTGTAGTTAGATTCTTTCACAAACAACAACATTACACCTTTATTCATGCCGGCTATTATGACTTCTGCAGACTTACTGAAGAATTGTTTAAACCTCATTTGATTGAAGCAAAAATGAACCCTGCAAACTTGATAGTAACTTAAATTTTTCATAAAACCCAGCATAAAGACATTACCAGCGTTACACTTGCGCCAAAGCTGGCAGAAATATTAGGTTTCCGCGGCAATGAATTTTCTTTGTCTGGCAGCACTAGCGCCAGCAGTACTTTGAAATTTCTTGGATCAAAACCTATGAATTTGTTAATTAATAATAGATTGTTTGTGTACCTTCATCAACTGAAGTCATCGGAAAACTTAGTAAACGGAACTCCTAGTACATTGCTAAGGATAATCTCAACTCAGAAAGAATCTTACTGCGATCCAGTTTCATTAAAATTTCTGCCTCAAAAACGCCACTTAAGTCAGGACTATAATACTAGTTTCTGCTTCAAAATAACTAACCAAAACAACGAAATTGTAGACTTTGAAGATCTTACAATTATTCTTGAGATAAAATAAAGTTTAATTTTAAAATACAATGTCAATCGGCCCCCAAATTCCAGTAACCTGTCCTACCATTGAACTGAAAGACTTAGCAGACACAATCGACTTTTATGCTAGTGCTAATGTTGGGTCTATTTACAGTTTCGAATTTACACAAAATGGATATTATAAACGAGCGCTAGTGCCAGCAGTACCTGAAGTGCCGCCAGTGCCACCATCAGCACTGCCAGAAAAACCATCTATCGATCAGCTAAAGGATTTTATTGCCGGTAAAGTAGATCCCAATTTTAAGTATGCTAGTACTAAGCGAGAAAATATCTGGTCTTTAACACCTGTAGACACAGAATTAGATTGGCTTATTAAATTCAAGTGTCAAAGCCCTTACACTTTTATGGGACCAGACAATAAATTTAAGAAAATTATTAACGCCGGGCCTATGTTAGTTAGTCTAGTGCCGGATGAAACTAATCGAGAAAACTTAGAAATCAAAGCCTACCAAAAAAACTATGTATGTTTTACATAAGCGTGAAACCGCATGGAAAAATGTCAGAGAGAGTTGTTCTGCAGCCTCCTTTACAGCTAGGAAGTGCAGCTATGATTGTACTGGACATAATTGCTCACAAGCCTACGCAGAGAAATGTTAATGTAATTCCGCAAGTGTCTCTAAGTTGGGCCGATTTAGATGAGGATCCCAGATGAATTACAGTATTTATGAAAAAAAAGAGAAAATGAAAATCAGTACTCTGTATTTACTTCCTCGCCCAAGATAACTTTTGTCCCTGTTCCAAATCCTCTTGAAAGAACAATACAAATTAACCTAGACAACGTAGATCTGTTAGCATTATATTTCAGCGATCAGATATTTTCTGATAGTCAAATAGAATATTTTGCTAATAAACTAAAATCAAGTTAAATATTGTTAATTAATAAAAACCCTTTTTTTTCACACTAAAAATATGACGACAAAATTGTATCCTGCTATAGTGGAAGAAGTAGGCCTAGTGGATGAACAACCAATGCAGCCCAGTGCTCCAACATTAGACTTAAGTAACTTAAGTGCCGTTCAAACGTTCAGGCTGGAAGAAATAAGAAAAGTTAGGACTCAAATTGAATCAGATATCCAAAAGTACTCTAGATGCAGACGGCGGTATTCCGGCGCTTATAGCGGAATAAATTACGTGTCTACTGGTCTAAATGTTATTAATGCAGCGGAAGCTGCTATCAGCGTGGGATTATTGGTCACTGGAAGTGGTATACCAATTAGTATTGGATTAGGGGTTGCTGCCGGATTATCTTCAGTGATGTCAGTTCTACTTGGTGTAATTAATACTAAAGTATCTAAGAAACTAGAAAAACACGACCTCATTTCTAGCCTGGCGATAGCAAAACTTACTAGCATGAACTTAATAATTTCGAAAGCTCTAGAAGACACTCAGATTACAGACCAAGAGTTTGTAATTATCCAGCAAGATTTTGAAGAATACAAAAAGTTGAAGCACGACATACAATCTAAATCTAGGTCTGCACCTGTTAATGTTGAAGAAATTAAAAAAAATAATAGAAGAAGGGAGACTACTGGGGCGTAAGGAGCAACTAGACCTTTGAAGAAAAAGCTCGGTGCTTCAGAATAAATACAGTTAACATTTACTCAAGCCTTACAGGCATTCCAGGCCTTCCAAGCCTTGCAGGCCTTCCTCCTTATTCATATTCATAGTCGCAGTCGTAGTTTCTACCTGTAATTTATAGTGGCCTAGAGCGTATGCAAACTCCTTAGTTACTCTTATTCTCTTTGTGGCATTGGCGCTACATGGTTTTTAGACTTTATAGTTGTGTTAGGGTATGGTTTAACTTCTTTCCCATCTAAGGCTTCCAGGTAGTTTTCATGCATGATATCTCTGTTTTTTATTGCAGCTTTTTGTGTGCCTTTTGCTTTTGAAGATTCTCCCGATTCGTGTTTAATACTGTACTGTTTAGATCACAGTCCTGCGTATTCTTCTATTAGTTTCCGGTTCATTTCATCTTTCTTCAAACCTATTTTCTTTTGGTTTGTTTTGCTGTATAAAAAATGGGTATCAGGATAGTCACTAGTATCGTAATGTTGTAGTTCCGATTCTAAGTCTTTATAAATGTCTTCAGTAGGGATATCTAGTATAAGGGAGTCTGTGTCTGTGTATAAAACTCTGGCCTCCTATGTCCTCCTTTGTAAAATACTCATCGCCGTAAGAGTATTGCTGTTGTGTGTGTTTTGTAGTTATTTTTGTGTGTATTTTTTTGTTGCTTGTCTGTTTTTTTTTTTCTTATTGTTTAATTGTAGTAACATGTAGGTAAGAAAAGATAGGCAGGTGTAAATTTAAACCAATTGTTGCGGTACCTAATACTACAGCATAGTTTCAAGTGAAAGAAAAACCGTTTTCTCAGCTAAGCTATAAAGCTTGCGTAATAGTGTCAGAGGTTGTGGTTTTATTTGTAATAAACAGTTTGTTATAGTGAAAGGCTGAACAATATTTTATTTAACAGATTTCATAACATGTTGGACACTTTATAAGCTTGTGGGTAATCATAATCTCATGAGGTACCAATGACTTACACCAGGTTTATTAGGTCCTTAGAAATACACACTTAGAGAAGAAACAAAGAAGATTCGGGTGTAACCGCACCGAAAAGGTAAGTTTTAAATAAACATCATTAATATTGGCTGCAAAAAATCACGTACAAAATTAATTGGAAATCAGTAAAGATATTTTTTTCATAGTGAGTATTTAAACTTTCAGACGTGCACTTAAATCACGAATGCCCGACGCAAATCATTGTCATCATTACCTGGTCAGTTAAAGATCTTAGAAGGCTGAATAGAAAATCCTAAACTTGTAGAAATTAATGAGAAGGGTCGAGGGAGTAATGATGTAAACTCGTTTCTCTGTATTTTTCAAACACATCGGCCAACAAACAGACGTCAGCTTTTAAATATATGTCGTGGTAGTCACCGAGGTTTTTACATCCGAGTGCATTCCAGACATTCTGCGCATGCCGGAAATCGGTATCACTTATAATCGTTTTATTGAGTGAAGAATAGAAATTTTCTTTAGATGGTAATTCCAATTCTTCAAACACTTCCCAAGAATCCATGTATTCATAAGGATACACGCCTTTCCGAATAAGTGTAACGTCTGGAAAATATTTATTAGTGATAGGATAGCTGGGTAAGTTCTTAGCTAGCGTTTCTAAACTGGAAGACAAATGTTGAAAGCTGTCGTAAAACTTTAATTTATTCAGAGTGAACGTTTTATATTTTTCTTCTGTCTCGGCAATACATGACACTCTGTATGCGTTCGTCACTGCCTGCATGATTAAATGGGAGTCGTAATTTCGAAGATTGTGAATGAAAATAGGCAGAGAGAAATGTTTGATTTCATAGTCTAAGTTGCATTTCTGATGAGCTGCACCTCTATATGCCCCTGTTATATGACAATGATCTCTCACTCTTTGGGACTTCACGTCCTTCGTGTCCTTCGGGTCCTTCGGGTCAAACTCATTATTACAAATGTGGCAATGTGTAGCTGTTTTAAAATTATGGGAGTCAGATTCAGTAAATATCATGGGCACCGGATTATCTAGCTGCAGTAAACACAATTTGTATATTTTATTCATCTCATCTAAGAACTTCCTAGCTGCATCGGGCCCTCTGTAAATAACCGGCTCTGTATGTTGTCCGTCGGCTCTAACAACTACATACCCGAAACTGCAGACTTCGTGAAGGTGTGTGAGGAATGAGTTAGGCCTACTAAATCCTTGTGAGCCTTGATATTTTAAAATCAATGATTCGAAGTCAGCATAAACTATATAAGGTTGCTTGAATTGTTTGTTGATGTTTTTAAAATATACTTGAGAACCTGGTTTCGGTAACACAAGGCGAGTTTGAATATCTGTCATGCTTTTGCATATTTTACTATGCTTGTCAGCTACTTGGAGATTAGATACTCTAATTAAACAGCGCCTGCACAAATATTGTTTGCCGCCATGTTTTGAAGTGTGTCCTAATAATCTAGAAATGTTTCGTATTAGAGTATAATGTTGCATGCTAGGGTCTTGCGGGTCTGTTATTAGTAAAAGATCGACGTGGTGTTTGTGGTCTGAAAACGATGGGGCATTAGGAGAGATTCTTAAAGGCATAAGTTTTGATTCAGGGTCCCAAATATATTCATTGACTGTTGTAGGAGAGTTTTGGGATTCAAATTTGTCAATGGCGTCAAGGCTAACAGGAAAATTAATGTCTTTAAGATTTAAGTTTGTTACTTTATCTTTGTAAAGTGCCACCCTTTTGGGATGTTCTTTCGACTGAATAGGATATAATTTAGCCAGAACACACCACATAAAACATTTGTCGTCCGTGTTCTTAATATTCAATACAGCCTTCTGGTCAAGAATTTCTTTGGGAAGAGGGATATAAGATTTTCCTTTGATTGGATTATACTTTGCAATGTTCAGTTCTAATGATTCTAAAGTTCCTTCTGCCCACCCGGACCCTTTCATAGTTGCGCGCTCTATACTGCCTTGTAACTGATTGATCAAGATGTTGTTATAAGCATTGTCTAGGTCTGAAGATTTTAACACTTCAATTTGACTTGAAGAAACCCACACAGTCACCGTTTCATCAATACTGCCAGGTTTAATAAAGGTTACCTGAGCGTGGATGCGTATTTTAACAGGGGATTTGAAATTAAAACTGTTGAGTACAAATGGCCAATTATTATTAATTATAATTATAGACATATTTAATAACATTTTGACTGTCGAGAATAGGGAGTTGTAATGTCTGAAAGATGTCTTTAAACAAAGGAGATTGTGAAAGACTTTTTGTGTCCGTCATTTTTATACTGATAACAAAACTTAAAATAAAAAAATAATTAATTAAATAATTAAATAAACTATAATTTAAGCTTAAAACTACATGTAATTAACTAGCGAAATATTTGCATTTACAATCATGTTATTGGTTCATTTTATGGATCTTATGGATCTTACGAATAAAATTTCCCCACAATCTCTCAAAGTAAAATGTATATGGTAGTAAAAGGGTTTTATTATAATTTCCACCCTCAACAATTCTATTAAAATGTTTTTCAAATTCTATTTCACATGCAAATTTGAATTCTTTATTAATTTGGTGTTGTTTAGTATAGTTATTATACATAAAGATGTATTTTGTAGGTAAGCCTGTGAAAAAGGTGGTCCAATATTCATCATTCAATATTGTAAACATTGGTGAAAGGTCTTCTAATATACTCGGCAAGCTCCTTACTGTGTCCGTCATTTTTAGACATTTTTATTTTCTTAATTAGAAAATCTTAATGGCTCTGTGTCGGGTGGAACAATCTGAAGTTCTTCTTTTACAAAATTTCTTTGTGGTGTTCTACGATCACTTCTCGGTCTTAATTAATATACAGGCGGATCAGTAGATAATGCTCTGTCAACTTCATAAACGCTTAATGACCAAATTGGGTCTGTAGCTCTTCTTTTAGTGTCATTAGCAACTTCTCCAGGCTGATAAAGGTACCTAACAGTTTTGTTCATCAAAGTTAGATCCGGCTGACCAGGCTTTGAAACGGTAATAACAATCTGTTTCTTTTTAATAGCCTCAACTGGTTTTAATCCTGTAACTCTGGTTGGTTCTGAATTCATTTCCCGTAAAACTCGAGGTAGCCTAATAACCCATTCTGTATTAGTGGTTTCAGTAAACAACTCTTTTGAATACTGATAAGTGAATAATCTTTCTGCCAGTTGCCAATTAAAGTTTTCTACAATACCCTGCGATCTGTGTAATCCAACAACTCCTCTTCTAACAGTAACATCATGTTTTAACAAAAGCTGGTTAACAGCTCCTTTGAATTCAGACCTTTCATCGCATTGATTAAGTCTAGGGAACCTTAGAGGTCCTCTTGAATAAATTGCATTTAAGGCTTGGGCGACCTCAGCAGAATTTTTAGTCTTAAGAGCATGAGCGTCCTTAAACCGGGTAGCTATATCAATAACAGTAAGGGCATACCTGTATTTCTTTCTATATATTTTGTCATGGGGAAGATATAACAAATCTATTTGGTGTGTGTCATTTGGTTGGGAGTTTTCAAATTTTGGTCTTATTATTTTCTTTGGGGGTGGAAGATAGATTTGCCATACAGCTTGCTTGATAACCATTGTTTAACTACGTTTGCTGACAAGCCAGTCTTTTCTACTAGTTTATTAACTGCCGTCATCCCTTTCCAATATCCGGATTGAGAATAATATAATCTAGACAAACGTGAAGTCATATTTTATTTAGATTTATATTTTTGTTTAACGAGGTAATAAACTACTGTTATTCCAAACACAATTAAAATTAATTATCTGGTCTTTGACATTGTAGGTGCAATGCTAGGTGTGTAGTAATCAGATAACACTGGCTGCTTTAATGAAGGTATTGTCGTGCCAGTGAATAAATAATATTGGTGCAAAGCTTCATCAACGTCTTCGAATGTTTTATCAGCATGACCTTCTTCCTTCAATCTTTTATTAACAAAATCAAGCTGCATTAGTCTGTTTTTCTCGTATTCAGCCTGATCTTGTTGTAATTTTTCCATTGCTAAGTTATGCCGTTTTGATTCTTCTTTACTGTCCAGTTTTGAAAACAAATAATTTGATCCTGAAAAGGCTAAGGCATTCACAGCAGCAGAACCAAGCACCATTGCACCACCGGCCATTTTTAATTTAGTTTTTTAATTTGTATTTGTATTTAAAATGAATTGTGATGACTTGTTAATGCAAGAAGCTATTAATGTTACAGCTACAGGTGTTGACAACGAGAAAAGAGACAGGCTGGTTGCATTAGTAGCTTCCAGAAAGTCAAAGTATTACCTCGGTGTTGACTTAACACCTGAACAAGTACAAAGACTGAGGCCAGAAGACATCATTATATTACATAATAAATATGATAAAGTTCTTGGCACTTTAATGATTAGAAGTTTAGCTTGTTGGCACCATTTTCAGCCGGGATAATTACTTTTCAACACATAAATTTCTCTGCTATTAAAAATGGACTCTTCCAATCCGGAAATGGAGATGGAGAAGGAGACGGAGGTGAAGAATTCGGAGACCCAACAGAACCCAGTGACAGTCACTAAACAAAAGAGCCTAGGAAGAATTGCAGCTGGAAAGAAGTTAGCAGAATTTAACAAGTTACATAGATGGAATAGACAAACAAAAGCAAACATATTAAGAAAAAAGGAATCACCAAAAGAAGAAACAATAACACAACAAACATTAACAACAAATAAAGAAGAACCTATACAACCTGTACAACCAGTACAATCTTCAAAAAAGATATATTATTTATGTATAGCTGGTGTAGTAGGTGCAAGTGGGTACATAATATATAAATACCGCCAAGGAAAAAAGAAACAGAAACCCCCAAAACCACTTGTAGAGAAAGAAATTGAATCATCTTCATCATTGAAGCCATCATTAGATTTGTTTTCAATGCAGTAATAATTTATAATTATTTTTTATTATATATAAAAATGAGTATACCATATGAACATACAATTGTAAATCTTGGATACCATAGTGTTGTCTTAGTGGGCCTAAATATAACTTATGCTATGATTGCAAAATCTCTTTTAAAAATGAAACCTATTGAATTGGGAAAGATGGATCTTACAGATGTTGGTAAACTGGTTGGTATCTTTTCATTATCGTTATTTACTCGGGATTATCTTGTTAAACAAAAGATTATTCCGGTGGACATTAATGTGTAATGTGTTGGTAAGAATAAAAGAATATGTGTGGTTTTTTTGCTATCAATTAAAGACGTAAGAAATACGGATATTTTGTAGCAAATGACATATTTCCAGAGTGTTATGAAGTGTGTTTAAAACCTCTTAAAAACGGCATATTATGTAATAAAATGGGGTCCGTACAACAGGTGGGGCAAAACCAGCATAACTACTATCTCTCATTGTCCCTACCCACAAACCCTCAAGGCGCCTTCACTCCTCTTCCCAGTTTATGTTGTCCGTTCCAAGTGTGGATGGACACAGAAAGAAGGGTTTGGGTCACTGCTACTTCTCCCACTTCTTCTAGCCTTGCAAAGACCATCCTGCAAGGCACGGTACAAGGAGGCAGAAGAAGAGGTAGACAAAAAAGAGGTGGGAAGACAACATTCGAGAATGGACTGGCTTGAAACTGAGTGAAGCTATGACGGCTGCAGATTACAGAGAAAGATGGAGTAACTCTGGTTAAGCGATCATCTGTGCTGCCGCAACAACTTTCGAGTTACGTGATAAGATAGGATAGGATAGGATAGGATAGGATATTGATATATAGATATATAAAGGGAGGCACTGTGGTCTAATGGTAGTGCTTCGGCTTGCGGATCTGAAGGTCCCGGGTTCGAGCCCTGGCCGGGCCATTGTGTTGTGTCCCTGGGAAAGACACTTTACTCCTGTTTTCCTACTCCTTCAGATGAGAGTATAAACCGAGGTCTAGTCTGTGTGTCGCATACATTCCATCATAACGGACTTTAAAGATCCTGACTCTCATGTCCTAGACGGGTGAGTGCCGGTGACAAGAACACACCCAGCATGCACATAGGTCCTTCTCCCCCATCCCTGGCTGCCCAGGATTGTGCTCAGTTGCCCGGGCGTCGGACCATGCGCCCAAAGGCTGCGGGTGGGCGTCTCGGGCGGCTTGAGTTAGATCCTGTATCGGCCAGCGCCTTGAGCAGCTCTTGAGCTGGAAAAGCGCTATATAAGAACGATTAAATAAAATGTGTTTATTAAATATTTAACATATATCATTTATTTATGGAAATCCTTACCTTGTTAATTACTATGGCTTTTAATGTAATAGGGTATGGACACGTCACCAGAGCATTTAGGCCTTGCAAAGACCATCCTGCAAGGCACGGTACAAGGAGGCAGAAGAAGAGGTAGACAGAAAAAGAGGTGGCAAGACAACATTCGAGAATGGACTGGCTTGACACTGAGTGAAACCATGAGGGCTGCTGAGGACAGAGAAAGAGGGAGTACACTGGTTAAACAATCGTCTGTGGTTCCCTAACGACTTCCAAGTTTCGGGACAGGATAGGATAATGGTGGGCGTGGACGTTAAACTTCAATGTTCACCTCCCTTTTTTGAGAGTTTTTGGTGAGAGCTTGTATGCAGTTGTTGATGCTGCTTGCTGAATAAAGTTGGAAAAAACACATAGTAACGACTCCTGCCTTGTTGCTGGGAAAACGGGTTACGTACATAACAAATTCGAGTTACACAAGATTCAAGCATCGGGACTGAATCGGTTATTGCAGTGTAACACTGTCTGACAAAGTATTTAAGGAAAAGATAAAGAAAAGGTTGCAAGATCAGTATGCACAAAACTGGCACTCTGAAATTGACTCAAATAACATATAATATAATTAAAAAATGTTTAAAGATAATTTTGCCTTTGAAAAGTATTTGACTGTTCTTCCCTCCAATCTAGCCGCCAGTATAACAAAAATTAGAACATCACCTCCTAAACTACCAGTACAAAAGGGACGCATTTTAAAATTAAAAAAAATGTGACAGAACTTCTAATAAATGTAGTCTTATTAATATGGGAAATAATTTTCACTGTATTTTTTTGTGTCCAGTTTGCTGAGGTCAGGAAATAGTTGCACAAAAGGTTGTATTATGCTAGTCCAAATGCAAATAAATTGTGTACTTTGTTAATGCACTGTGAAATTTGACTTCGAGGAAAATATTTTCATCATTTTGTCATACTACATGTTCTGAAAAAAAAAAATATTTCGCTTGATTTTTTGTTTTTGTTACTTGAAGAAAGGACTTCTTTATTAAATTAAACAACCTACAGGCAATACCAAAGAAACAAAAGACAAAAAAAATCAAATTGAACCTTTGTTTTGCAAGCAGCTGCATCAGTCGAACAGACAAAAAAACATAATCAGCAGCAAAAATACATTCTGTGTTTATTATTATTTAGAAGAACAAAATGGTTCTGCTGCTCCTAATCATAATGATAATGAGAAAGAAGAACAAGGAGATTTTTTTTAAATAAAAGAGTAAAAAGAAGATAAAAGCAACAAAGAAGAACAAAATGAAGCAGAAGAGGTAGAAAAAAAGCCTATGCATGCTTAATGTGTAGTCCACTTGCAGGTGGGATGCAGCTATCCAGGTATAAACTAGCACAACAAAATATTTACAGACACTTTTGAATGTTTGGTTTAAACAAAATTTTTATTCAGGTAAACACATATATATTTATACAGATTTAGTTAGTTAATCATTGCTTATAGGGTCCAGGGGACTGCAAAGAGCCGAATCAGGACCACAAAATCAAGACCACAACTTGGTTGAAAGAGGACTCACTCCTCATCCGCATAAAAGATCTGCGAAAACAACCCCAGTGGCAGTGGTAACACTGAAGGCACTCCACCAGCCGATCACTTTACAATAATGGTATCCCACACAGGGTTAGTAAGTTAGTTATTATAATAATTGCTTACAGGGTCCAGCGGACAACAGAGATCCGCATCAGGACCATAAAATCAAGACCACAACTTCTCTGAAAGAGGACTCACACCTGATCCTCACAAAAGATCTGCCAAAACAACCCTAGTGGTAACACTAAAGGCACTACACCAGCCGGTCACTTTACAATAAAGACATCCCACGCAGGGGACGCAGAGGCTATATTCTAATTTATCGAACCCCCATTTATAAAATCAAAATAGATTACAAACATCATTATAAAATATCAACAAAACACATACATACAAAATGCCTATATTGCCAAATAATAACATCATAGGAAGCCCAAATGGCAGAAAGCGTCCAATATTCTCAAGATGATTACATTACATTACATGATTATTGCTTTAGGTCCAGCGGACACTTCCGAGCCAAATAAGGACCAGACAACCCCTGATCCGCATCAAAGACCTGCTGAAACAACCCTAGTGGTAAAACTGAAAGCTCTCCACCAGCCAGTCACTTTACAATAAAGACATCCCACGCAGGGGACGCTGAGGCTGTACTCTAATTTATCGAACCCCCGTTTACAAAACTAAAATAGATTACAAACATCATTATAAATTATCAACGAAACACATCCATATAAAATGCCTACATTGCTAAATAATAACATCATAGGAAGCCCTAGTGACCACCTGGCAGAAAGCGTCCAATATTCCCAAGCTGATCCAACAGACCTCATACATAAATAAGGAGTCTTGTCCCGGAAGAGTTTTCAAGAAAAAAGATTGGTGACTGGTCTAGCGAAGAAGAAGATAGTATAGCAGATTGATAGAACAGAGCAGGAATGAGAAAGAGCAAATGAGAATGACAGCGACAGTGGGAATTTAAAGCACTAAATTTCCAGAAAGTGGGGATATTATTTATACTGAAACTCCCGGCACCAAAACGGGGGAGGTGACTGGTCTAGTGAAGAAGAAGATAGTATAGTAGATTTAATAGAACAGAGTAGGAATGAGAAAGAACAAAGGAGAAAGACAGTGACAGTGGGAATTTAACACACTAAATTTCCAGAAAGTGGGGATACTATTTATACTAAAAAAAACGGGCACCCCACAGGGGGTCTGCTGAAACAACCTTAGTGGTAACACTGAAGGCACTCCACCAGCCGGACACTTTACAATACATGTAAAGGCATCCCATGCAGGGGACGCTGAGGCTATACTCTAATATATCGAATCCCCGTTTACAAAAACTGAATATAAACATCTTTATAAAATATCAATAAAACACATACATAGAAAATGTCTACATAGTACACTGCTAAATAACATCATAAGAAGCCCTAGTCACCATTTGGCAGAAAGCATCCAATATTTACAAGCTTACCCAAAAGACCCCATTCACAAATAAGGAGTTTTTGAAGAGTTTTCAAGAAAAAAGGCAGGTGACTGGCTTAGCAAAGAAGATAATATAGCAGATTGATAGAACAGAAACTGAAACTGAAACTGAAACTGAAAAACGTTTATTACATAAGGATAGTAGCTTTAGGTCCAGAGGTCCTTTCTTCCAGCTAGTCCTTAACACATGCAAATATATAATAGATGTGAGTACATTGTAACAACATACATGAACTACAAATAAGTAGTATGAATACTATCAGGATAACATACGCATACACACAAGCAATCATACTCACAAAATTGAAATAAAAGTACTATATATATATACAATGTACAAAGTATCTCAATACAAATGCACATATACATGAGATATGCGGCATATATACTCACGCATGTGAGAAAGAAAGAATACATAATTGTGTCTTCGAAATTTTGTTTAGGCTTTTTACTTTAAAGCTAGTTCTGAATTAGGGCAGACAGACCAGCCTTAAACGAGGACAGGGAGTTTGCATATTTTAAATGTTGTGACAGGGAGTTCCAAAGCGATGCGCCAGAGTAGGAAATGCTAGTTTTAAACAGATCTAACCTGGGTGTGATACATACAAAGCTATTCCTTGAGTTGCTATAAGGTGAGTGTGAAGGCACAAAAAGAGATTTTAAGTATATGGGTCCGCCAATGGTTAACGTTTTAAACAAAAACACATATTTGTTGAACAAGAGCTGTTGGCTCAGTGGTAATATTCCTATTTTTTTAATCTTTTGATCGGTGGTTAGAGAAGGGTCTTGGAGAATAAGTTTTGCAGCTCGACGTTGTAGGCTGTTCAAACTCTTCAGGATATTATCGCTGCACCCGTCCCACACCACAGAAGCGTAATTAATATGTGACAGAATATGAGCATAGTAAAATAACTTCTTTGCATCCAAGGTCAGAATATTCTGAAGGCGTGAAAGTAAATATATATTACGGCTTACTTTTTTGCTCACATTGTCAACATGGACGTGCCAACGTAGGGATTCATCTATAGTGACACCAAGTATCTTATGTGCCGTGACGTGCTCTATAGTGGCATCAGCTAGGCGTAGATGTAATTTAGGATGGGTTAACTGGTGGTGTTGGCGGGTGGTAACTATCATACTCTTTGTCTTTGATGTGTTGATGTGCATGTGATTGGAGCGACACCAGCTAACTATATCATCAAGACCTTTCTGGAGTGAATGTTGAATGTGAGGTACGGTCTTATTAGATGAGGATATAGATGTATCATCGGCTAACATATGGCACTCAATGGATTTATCTGTAAGAGAGAGTGGTAGGTCATTTATAAATATACAAAATAACAGGGGACCCAATACAGACCCTTGAGGGACGCCAAACTTAACACACCTCTCAGCTGAAGATAATCCATGTACATGTGTATACTGCTTTCTACAAGAAAGATAGGATATAAAGAACGGGAGTGAGCGTGAGGCGTTCAAGTACAAGGACAATTTTTCGAGAAGGATGTTATGATCTACCACGTCAAAGGCTTTCATTAAATCTATGAATACAACTCCAGACATTTTTGATTTATTAATGGCGGATAGCCAGGAGTCTGTCATTTTGGCAAGTGCAGTGCTACAAGAATGTTTGCTTCTGAAACCGGACTGTAGTTCATGAAAGAGAGATCGCTCTTCAAGATACTGAGTCAGGTGCTTATGAATGTGCCTTTCAAGGACCTTGGAGATGACTGGCAAGAGAGAAATAGGTCTGTAATTGGCGGGTAAAGACGTGTCTTTGCTTTTAGGTAATGGGATAACCTTAGCGGTTTTAAACAAGTGTGGGAAATGATTTCGCTCAATGCAAAGATTAAAAATGTGAGTTAAGGTATCACTTATGTATGGTAGTGCTAATTTTAGTAATTTACTACTAATATTGTCACAGCCTGTTGATTTCTTATTTTGTAATTGCGCTATGTACTGAGCGACCTCAAAAGTAGCAATAAATGGAATAGTGAAGGGCGCAGTACCTCCAGTGCGCTTTTGACAGAATATCTTCAGCTCATCAGAGCATCTGTATAAGTCGCTTGCTGGAATAGGGTCTTGTTTATTGGACAAACTGGAACTGATAGATACAAAGTAATCGTTAAACAATTCCGCTGTCAAAGTTTGTGGAATAATTTTCGCTTTAGTTGATTTAGGGCCCTTTGTCAGAGCATTAATAGCTCGCCATAACTGGGAAGTATTTGTGTTGTTTTCCACTAACCTATTAAAATAGTCCTTTTTTGCATTTCTTACAAGGTTTTTCACGCGATTTCTGGACGTTTTGAACTCTTCGAAACGTTTTTGCTTTTTTAACTTATCCCTCTTGGCCATGGCTTCTATGATAGTTTTATTTAGCCATGGAGGAAGTTGTTGGTGCTTTACGCGTTTAGTTCTCAGAGGGGCGTGTCTGTTGATGATAGAGAGGAGAGTCCTGTACCACACAGAGTAGGAATGAGAAAGAACAAAGGAGAAAGACAGCGACAGTATAAATTTAAACTTAAAGCACTAAATTTCCAGAACTTGGGAATACTATTTATACAGTAACAAACGGCTCCCTCATTGTGGGGATAATACTAATAGACTGTACATAAATATATAGGTAATACACAGAGAAAATGTAGGTAAATAACATCTAACTCCGGCGTAACATAACACTGTGGTTATACAGTAGGCTTAGTGAGGGAGAAAATCCACCAACAGTGTCATAGGTAATAGGCATATTAGCACAAACATCAGTCATAGACACAGCCGAACATAATAAAAGCATACGAGTGCTGAATGTTTGGTGGGGGAAAAGAAATGTAAGCAACAACAACAAAAAGGCACAAAGATGTATTATTGATTTTGATGAGCATACTAAAATTGAGTATCAAACATAAGTACAACCCAACATGATACAACAAGTGGCTGTAGTATGCTTCTAAGTCTACAAGGACAAACATCCGTCACATTGTCGAACACATAAGCTCAGAAGAAAAAATACTTCAAACTACATAATTAAGCAAAGTTCATGTTTTCTAAAACAAAGGCCAAGTGTCCAATTGGTTGATTCGATTCTATGGAGCGATGGGCTGGCGATGAGCAGATGAAATGAGACTGAAGCTATGAAATGCGATGATTAAAATTGACCGATTTTATTTCATGAATCCCGGCACAAGATCTTAAAAAGACTCAATTATTTCAGTCCGTGTCACACAATAAACATCCAGACAACTTTGTGTGATTAAAACTATCTATTTCACGGACGAACAGCTTCAATACATTTATTTCACTGAAGTTCATATCACACAGAGTGTGTGATCCAAACGTCACTTATAACGTAGAGTTCCAACGAGCGTCAAAAGACTCCAAAATAAAATGGTAGATAGGACGAAGTCAGTGTCATAAATTCAATGTCGTGTCACTGTCACTATCACATGAAGCAGCTTCAAGAAGTTTATTTCACTGAAGTTCATATCACACAGAGTGTGTGATCCAAACGTCACTTATAACGTAGAGTTCCAACGAGCGTGAAAAGACTCCAAAATAAAATGGCAGATAGGACGAAGTCAGTGTCATAAATTCAGTGTCGTGTCACTGTCACTATCACATGAAGCAGCAAAACTTTTTCCAGCCCGCCTTCTTAGGACTGGAGGAGCCTTTGGACGTGGAAGTAGCGAGGGCATAGGAGATGGCGGCGCTGTTTTTGCTCTTGGAGCTCTTGGACCTGCGCAGCAGGCTTTTGGACCTGCCCAACGCGAGCTATTCCTGTTCGCCCCAGTTAAGCGACGTCAGGATGCAGGTGTCGAACACCTCCTTCAAGTTCTTCTGCATCAGCGCCGAGCACTCCACGTACTGAGCACCCAACTGCGAGGCCAGCCGCGTGGCCTCTTCTTCAGACAGTCCTTTCTCTTTGTATATGGCCAACTCGATCAGGATCTTCATGTCATTCCGCAGGTCAGACTGGGTGCCCACCAGCACAAGGGGTGCCCGCGGGCAGTGTTTTAGAATCTCGGGCACCCACTTCTCCAGCACGTTGTGGAAGGATGTGGGCGAGACCACACTGAAGCAGAGCAGAAAAACGTCGGTGTTGGTGTAGCACAGCGGTCGGAGGGTGTCGAAGTCATCCTGAAATACACACAAAAGGAAGGCATTAATGTGAATGGGCACGCTCATGTGTGTGTGTGTGTGTGTTTGTGTGTGTGCGTATACATGTGTGTGTGTTTAAAGGACAAGAACTGTTTGATTGTGTGTATAAATGTACTATTTTTTCCCATGTGTGTAATAATTTAACCGTTTTCAGTTTATATGTGCATGTTCCCTTATTCCTCCTACCACTCCCCAGCACTTAGAACAATTGCATAGAATAATGCACGTATATATATGTATTATTATTATTAGTAGTAGTAGTAGTATAAATAACTGGCCTTGAACACGCCTAAACCTAACAATATCATGTCTGTAAAACTACAGTGAAAAATGTATTGCATAGCAAGATTTGAAATCAATAGAAAGACTCTGCCTCTTCAACTTTGCTCTGTTGCGTCCCATGACAGTTTTAAAAACTAACTCAAAACTCATCTTTTTGAATCCACCTTCCAGTGACTTCCAGCTGTTTCTCTCTGTGTGTGTGTGTGTGGGTGTGTGTGTGTCATGAATTGGCTAGTTTTAACCCTGCCCATTGACTATTTAGCCATGTGTAGTATTTGTAACAGTACAGAAGTTAGACTATTACACAGCAGCAAGTAAATTACACAGCAGACCACACACAGCGAGCGAGCCACCCACATCGCAGTGAGTCAGCACTTGAGCTTTGAATCGGACCGTTTTAACCAATCAGAGCAGGCTCAGTGGGTAGAGCAGTATTGACTGTGTCAGAGCCTAACACAGTTTGAATCAGTCGTGTGTGAGACGAGGTAGAGGCAAGATCTCCACAGCTAGAGAAATCTCTACACTCATAGACCAGGAAGCAGGACTTAGGAATTTTAGAATTCTCTCAAGTCATCACGGGCCTGAACTTGTCAAACAGGTAAATGAACACCCTTCTGTTTCATCGTGATATATTTGTATTATTGTTGAAATTATGTTGGAAGAATTTGCTATGCATAAATGTGAATTGTTAATCCGAATTTGCGGGACCACGTGGAAGAGCCTACCACGAGGCGAAACACGACCGGTTGCGCCGCCATGTTGTATACCATACGGAACCACTGTTGTTTAACTTATATGTATGTTTGCAGGCCAGTGGCTGTACCCGGGAATGTTTATATTATTATTAATTCTGTATGTGTATAGTTAGACACGATTGATATTTATGTATGTATAGGAATTTAGAGTGAGATTCCAGTGGAACCCGGAAGTAGCAGAATGTTCGTCGCTTATGTATAGAGATGTGGAGCTATCACTGAGGGCTACTTTGGCTTTCAGTGAGACGCTCTGCACAAACCGATTATTCAGGGTTGTGCAGAATTTCGTCTCTTATATTACAGACGAGCAGGCGAGCTATCCCGAGCTATCCCGAGCTATCCTGTGCACCCCACTCCACAGAAACGACTAGTTGGTTGAGGAGACTCTACCGCACAAGACGGAAAGAGCTACCCGAAGAAACACCCTGTCAGACCCCACAGCGTGACAAGGGAACCCAACTACACAACTACAAAGGTGTACCAGAAGCTACCTCACAGAAGGACTTCGACCGCACCATCAGAAAGTTAAGTGTAATCTCCGAAGGTGCACTTAAACTGATCATAACAGGACCACAGTAGTCCAACTCTTCAGAAACTGTAAAACGGACCACAGTAGTCCAAATCTACATGAAATATTATAGCAAGTGCCCGAGGAAGAAATAACAGCTGCCTAGACTATCAGCGATCGAACTATTAGCATTGAAAGAGACATTTTAAGTTAGATTAGTACTTAGAGAACCTTGTATAGAGTAGAAGAAATAAATGTGTGATTTTAACTGTTATCAAGTGGCTGGACTACATATGATTCATAGCCGTGTGAAAGCTAGTGTGACAGTAATCTTTAACCATTTTTTCTATCTATTTCTGTACCCCAACCTTAACACAGAACGAGCTAAACAAATAAATTTATTAAAGTAATTCATAGGGTGACGTACTAGCAGTTCCCACCGAATAAACGTGAGGGTCCATAATTCCATTGTGCAGAGCCCATAAACCCCACGTGACACTTTAATTGGCGAGCCTAGCTAGGATCTGTGGATAATAGGAATTGGGTATAACCGGATCTAAGTACAATAAAATTAGATAACAGTAGAGGTAGAATAACTTAGAATAGTGTAAGGGTATAACACTGATCAGTTGTGGTGCACTATTCTTTAGTTAAAAACCTTTTTGCTTCAAATATTTTTGTGTCTGTATGTTGCATTGTTCTTTTGCAGGTTTTGCTTAAATAACTGTTGTATGCCATTTGACTCTTGTTTTATTCTATTATTGATTACGAATTTTATGGTAATTGCATTGTTGTTATTGACTTGCAATATTGCTAGTGTTTTGGTATTCCACGTGATTCAGAGGTTGTTCATAGACACGTTTGGCAATGTCGGACCCAGTGGCCTTGAGATTGCGCTTCAAGGAACTAGGAGAAGCTTTACACTTAGCAGGGGCAGACCTAATTGCGTATATCAATGCAGAGGTAGAGAAACAGGAAGCTAAGGCAGAGAGAGCAGCAGAGAGAGAAACGAGGAAATTAGAATTAGAAGCAGAGCAGAAGAAATTAGAAGCAGAGCAGAAGAAATTAGAAGCAGAGCAGAAGAAATTAGAATTAGAAGGAGAACAGAAGAAGGCAGCATTAGCAGCAGAGAGAGAAGCAGAAGTTAGGAAATGGGAGTATGAGAGGGCAGAAAAGGAAAAAGACAGACAGCATGAGTTAGAGCTAAGAAGATTGGGATCAGGAGCTTCAAGTTCTTCCTCAACCCCTCCCCACTCAGATCAGCTAGAGGTAGCATCCAACCCTGTACAAGGAATGTCATTTCCACTGGGAACATTCAATGAGAGAGAGGAAGGTCTAGATCTCTATCTGACTAGGTTTGAGCGTCTAGCAACAGAGTATAAACTAGATCCCACCCATTGGTCTTTTAAGCTTAGTCAAGGGCTTAGAGGAAAGGCTTATGACATCTACAGTAAGCTACCGACTGACAGAGTGACTGACTATCACAAAGTAAAAGAGGCACTCCTAACGGGATTCGAACTGACAGGAGAATGCTACCGGCAAAAGTTCCGCACCAATCGGAGAGTGAAAGGAGAGAGCTATGCGCAGTTCGCGGATAGGTTGTCCACAATGCTGGATAAGTGGATTAGCCAGTCAGCCACGGCTAAGACGTATGATGGACTGACAGAACTGTTAGTATGGGAACAGCTACGGGAAACCATGACCCCCGAGCTGAGAACATTCTCAGTAGAGCAGGGCGCGGAAAGACTAGAAGATCTGGTCAAGGTCGCAGATAGGTACGTGGCCGCACACGGAGAAGCCAAGAGCTTCAGGCGAGACCTAAAGCCTAACGGGAAAGAGGCACAGAAACGAAGCCCTAACCGGGAAGAGCGCACCGCGAATAAGCCGAATAACCCCAGACCTGGGCAGAATAAAGGACCCAACACGGAATTCGGGAAAAGAGGTCCCGCAGAACAGAGACGGTATTGTTCGTTCTGCAACAGAAACAATCACTCCACCGCAGAATGTTTCAAGTTGGCCGCACAACGTAGGGAAGAGCGCGAAAGCCGGCCAGCGCACAGAGTTCTAACTCAAAGTAGCGGTAACAAGCCACACACAATCGGAGATCACCCCTCGGTGACAGACACGGTCAAGGTCAACGGAAAAGAAGCGAACTGTCTGTATGACACAGGTCTATCATACGACGCGATAGTTAGCGAATCTCTTGTATCGCGCGCGGACTTGACAGACAAGACAGTCGACTTACAAGGAGCAGACTTGACGAAACCGACGACTACTTGCCCAATAGCTTGGATAGAAGTAGAGAGTAGGTACGTCACAGGACGAATCCAAGCAGCTGTTTTACAGAAACCCCTGTATGATCTAGTGCTAGCTGCAGTGCAAACCAGGGCCCAAGCTAAAACCCAACCACCCCAGCCCGAGTTCGCTCCGAACCCAGGACTCGAAGAGATCAAAACAGCACAGAAAGAAGACACCTCGATAGCGAAGTGCTTCCAGAAGCTACCCAAGGCGCACACACCCCCGCACAAGGGAGACTTCTACATGGAAGAGGGAGTTCTACATCGACAAGGAGATGGAGATCACACCCAACTAGTACTACCAGCCACCCTTCGAGCCCAAGTACTAGAATTAGGCCACAGCATGCCACTCAGCGGACACATGGGAATTGGAGCCACAGTGCAGAGAATCAGCGCACACTACTATTGGCCAGGAATCACGGAGGATGTCAAGCGCTACGTGAAATCTTGCCACCAATGTCAACGATATTCCCCGCGACATCACACCGTACCAGTTACCTTAGGACCATCAGTAGTAGTCGGCGTGCCATTCCAGCAAGTCTCAGTAGACATAGTAGGACCACTGCCCATGACCAAGAAGCGGAACAGATTTCTACTCACACTCGTCGACGCATGTACGATGTGGTGCGAAGCAGTCCCGTTGCCAGCGATCGACACCAAGAAGATTGCAGATGCACTCATCGCCATCTTTACCAGAGTCGGATTCCCGGACAGCATTAGAACGGACAACGGATCTCAGTTCACCGGCCGCCTGATGCAAGACGTGTTCGAGTTGATACAAGTTCATCACATTCGCACACCACCATACCACCCAGCCAGCAACGGACAAGTAGAAAGACTGAATGGAACCCTTCTCACCATACTCAGGAAAGTCGCCGACGACAATCCAGAAGCGTGGGACACCTACGTGAATGCGGCACTGTTCGCATACCGAGAAACGCCCCATGCAGCCACAGGCTACACCCCGTCAACATTGCTATTCGGCAGACCTCTAGCAGGACCGCTAGAAGCCCTACGCAGAAGTTGGACGGAGGCCAAGATAGACGACACACCCAGAGGTGCCACCAAGTACGTCGCAGACCTGCATGAAACCCTCAAAGCAACGTGGAAGAAAGCTGGTGAAGCACTGAAGAAGGCAAGAGCCCGTCAGGCGAAGTACTACAACCGCCACGCGAAGGACAGAGAACTGCAAGTCGGCGATCAAGTGCTACTCTTACTTCCAAGTGGAACCAACAAGCTGGACATCGCTTGGAGAGGACCGTACCGGGTGACTGCCAAGAAATCCAAGACAGTCTACCAAGTAGAGGTGAACGGGAGAGCCCGATACCACCACATCAATCTCCTTAAGAAGTATACGGACCGACCAGCGACCTCCAGCACTCACAACTTGCTAGCCAACGCCATCGCGGAAGAAGGAGAAAGCATGGAGACCAATGCAGTAGAGTATCCCCTGCACTCCAAAGAAACCTACAAAGACGTGATACTCAACGGAGACCTAGCCGCTAAACAGCGACAGCAAGTACTACAGGTCATTCGACAACATCAGACTGTGCTCACAGACCGACCAGGGAGGACAGACCTCGTCGAAGTAACCTTAACGGTGACCGACCCAACACCCGTCCGCCAAAAGCTCTACCCGATGCCACTGTCTCAGCAGCGAGCCATCAAGGAAGAGATAGACACCTTACTGGCAGCCGGAATCATCTCAGAGTCTACTTCACCCTACAGCGCAGGCACGGTATTGTTGCGAAAACCCAACGGAGAGCATCGACTGTGCATCGACTTCAGACTGTTGAATGCGGTAACGCAGTTCCAGCCAGAGCCACTCCCGGACCAGACAGACCTATTTGCCAAGCTACAGCGAGCGAAGTACTTCGCACGCATCGACCTCAGCAAAGGTTACTACCAGATACCAGTACAACCACAAGTCCGAAAGTACCTAGCGTTTAGCACTATGGAAGGACACTTCGAGTTCAACGTACTTCCATTCGGACTCCACAACGCACCCAGCATCTTCAGCGCCATGATGCGGAAACTCCTGGCACCCCTGAGCAGCGAGCACCTACATTCGTTTATGGACGACATCCTCATCGCACCACCTACGTGGGAGGAACATGTCACGCTCCTACAACAACTACTCGCACGCCTCAGAGACACAGGATTGACGGCAAGACCCACCAAATGTCAGATTGGATTCACAGAACTAGAATTTCTGGGACACACCATAAGTCAAGGAAGCCTGCGACCGGTAGAGAAGACAGTGAAACGCCTACTCGACGCTCCTAGGCCCAAGACCAAGAAGGAAGTGCAGTCGTTTCTAGGACTCTGCGGCTTCTACCAGAAGTTCATCCCCAACTACAACAGCATCGCCGTACCACTGACAAATGGAACCCGGAAAATCGCCCCGGACAAAGTCGTATGGACAGCGGAATGCGAGACAGCATTCCAAACACTCAAGGACAGAATGACATCGGCGCCAGTACTCCATTTACCCGATTTGACTCAGCCATTCGTTCTTCGCACCGACGCAAGCGACTTAGGCCTCGGAGCAGTACTGCTACAGCGCGACCCCAAGAATGCAGAGACGCTATTCCCTGTCGCCTACGCCAGCAGAAAATTGAGACCCGCCGAGACCCACTACGCCACGTCGGAGAAGGAATGCCTTGGACTAGTCTGGGCCATACAGAAATTCCAACTCTACCTGTATGGGACCCACTTCACAGTTCAGGTGGACCACCAACCACTATCGTTCCTGGCAGCCTCCAAGTCTTTGAACTCTCGCCTGATGCGATGGGCACTCACCCTTCAGGCATACTCATTCCAAATCGAGTACATCCCCGGCAAGGAAAACCACGGAGCCGACTACCTCAGTCGCCATCTCGTGGAGGACACAGCAGATGTCGCCCACCCAACACAACTAAGGGCCACAGCACCAGAATTCGTCCCCGCCCAGTAATACCCTGTCACTAGTGTCCATAGCTACCTGGCACAGCATTGCAGCTCAGGTAGAGCAACTTAATTAGTTTGTAAATAGGACCCTAGGATAGTGCAGTGTTAAACTAGGCTCTGTAGTAGAAAAAGGTCGAATCCAGTAGTCATCGCCTTTTTTCAGTTGAGGGAGCCTGTCATGAATTGGCTAGTTTTAACCCTGCCCATTGACTATTTAGCCATGTGTAGTATTTGTAACAGTAGAGAAGTTAGACTATTACACAGCAGCAAGTAAATTACACAGCAGACCACACACAGCGAGCGAGCCACCCACATCGCAGTGAGTCAGCACTTGAGCTTTGAATCGGACCGTTTTAACCAATCAGAGCAGGCTCAGTGGGTAGAGCAGTATTGACTGTGTCAGAGCCTAACACAGTTTGAATCAGTCGTGTGTGAGACGAGGTAGAGGCAAGATCTCCACAGCTAGAGAAATCTCTACACTCATAGACCAGGAAGCAGGACTTAGGAATTTTAGAATTCTCTCAAGTCATCACGGGCCTGAACTTGTCAAACAGGTAAATGAACACCCTTCTGTTTCATCGTGATATATTTGTATTATTGTTGAAATTATGTTGGAAGAATTTGCTATGCATAAATGTGAATTGTTAATCCGAATTTGCGGGACCACGTGGAAGAGCCTACCACGAGGCGAAACACGACCGGTTGCGCCGCCATGTTGTATACCATACGGAACCACTGTTGTTTAACTTATATGTATGTTTGCAGGCCAGTGGCTGTACCCGGGAATGTTTATATTATTATTAATTCTGTATGTGTATAGTTAGACACGATTGATATTTATGTATGTATAGGAATTTAGAGTGAGATTCCAGTGGAACCCGGAAGTAGCAGAATGTTCGTCGCTTATGTATAGAGATGTGGAGCTATCACTGAGGGCTACTTTGGCTTTCAGTGAGACGCTCTGCACAAACCGATTATTCAGGGTTGTGCAGAATTTCGTCTCTTATATTACAGACGAGCAGGCGAGCTATCCCGAGCTATCCCGAGCTATCCTGTGCACCCCACTCCACAGAAACGACTAGTTGGTTGAGGAGACTCTACCGCACAAGACGGAAAGAGCTACCCGAAGAAACACCCTGTCAGACCCCACAGCGTGACAAGGGAACCCAACTACACAACTACAAAGGTGTACCAGAAGCTACCTCACAGAAGGACTTCGACCGCACCATCAGAAAGTTAAGTGTAATCTCCGAAGGTGCACTTAAACTGATCATAACAGGACCACAGTAGTCCAACTCTTCAGAAACTGTAAAACGGACCACAGTAGTCCAAATCTACATGAAATATTATAGCAAGTGCCCGAGGAAGAAATAACAGCTGCCTAGACTATCAGCGATCGAACTATTAGCATTGAAAGAGACATTTTAAGTTAGATTAGTACTTAGAGAACCTTGTATAGAGTAGAAGAAATAAATGTGTGATTTTAACTGTTATCAAGTGGCTGGACTACATATGATTCATAGCCGTGTGAAAGCTAGTGTGACAGTAATCTTTTACCATTTTTTCTATCTATTTCTGTACCCCAACCTTAACACAGAACGAGCTAAACAAATAAATTTATTAAAGTAATTCATAGGGTGACGTACTAGCAGTTCCCACCGAATAAACGTGAGGGTCCATAATTCCATTGTGCAGAGCCCATAAACCCCACGTGACAGTGTGTATGTGTGTGTGTGCATTACATCCAAACATTTATAGAACTTTGTTTTATTGTGTGGGCATGCACGCGTTAATATTTGAGAGAGGGGTGGGGGAGGGGGAGTAGAGGGGAGAGAGAGAAAAAGAGAAAAGGGTCCAGGGAGCGAATTATTATCATTATTATTATTATTATTATTATTATTATTATTATTATTATTATTATTAACACTTATGCGCCTAATACGCCAGACCTCTAGGTACTTATATGAATACAAAACAACTTTATATAACAAAATTAATGATGAAAACTCGTGAACTAATAATAAAACTGGAGACTTTAGACGTTTTGGCATGTCTTCGCAACACAGTTAATTTATCTTATAAATAATTTATTTATTTATTTATTTATTTATTTATTTATTTATTTATTTATTTATTTATTTATTTATTTATAAAATTTCTATAATAAGTTATAAGTACAACAACAACAACAGTTAATTTGTTTTTGTGCTGTATTTATTACTAGGCTACTCGTAGGTAGGTCTACATACTATGAGCGATGTGTGGACACACGCTGTGCACAGTGGAATTCACCCATTTTCAAAACGCAATTTCTTCAACCACAATGCACAGATTTGTTTAAAATATTAAATTTCTAAAAGTACAATAGTTTTATTTGCCTTCCGTTTATTTTTGATCACTGCAATAACTACAATCACTACACTAAAACGCAATGAATGCATTGCGTTGAAGCGGAAAATTTTCAATTTTCGCGTGGCCACTTAATTCAATAAGCCGTGTTTATTCTTACCTTTTGTCTTTCTCAAATCAGCAATGACTATTTGTTGCCCTCTGCTTAAATGAATTTGGAGCTGAAAAGTGAAAAGAAACACCAAATAAGTACTACTCATAAATCTCTCCCAAATCTCCCAACAACTATATATGATGTAGGCCTATAAATTATATAAAACCTGATGCAAAAGTGATAACATACATTTGTAGGCCTAAATTATTTTCGACACTTTGGTTTGCTTCTTCTAGGCTTTTTGTAGCTGTTGCTTTACACCTTACTAGCAAGCTGGCCCAGTATGTTTAAACTTGACAAAATTTTGCCAAATCAACCATTGATAACAACATAACATTATTAATAACTTGAAGAACTTAAAATAATATGGATCCATTTGATTAATTTCACTTCAGCTGTTATTGATAAAGAAACTGTTCAGTTGTCGATGTGTTTATTACAAATCTTTTTTTAAAGTTACACTTTGTATGCTACATACTGCTAAAACTAGTTCTAGCAAGTAGAATACTACTAGTACTACATGAAACTCGAAATCAAATCTATTCTTTTTACTTGTGTTAGTCGTGAATTCTGCTAAAAGATGCAGCTTACTTACTAAATAAAAGCATTTGATGTTGAACGAAACGTTGTCGATAATAATCCTTACTGAAAATAAACCACATCAATGTTGAATGTATCAGAGTGACAAGAACTAAGAAGCTATGGTATAGTAGTGATGGCATCATAGGTTTCATTGGCTATTAGCCTTTTGCCCTCTAAACAGACATGCATAAAATTTATGAGCAACTAAGAAATTTATACATTCATATTTTCACGCCGGCAGGCTTTCAGGCATCAGTTGTTTGATTAATTTTGCCTACAAAAGGGAGGAAGGTGGGGTAAGGAAATCTCCACCCAAATCAGTGAAGTAGATCTAGACCATTTTAACTGCATTTGTCACATTTGTGGTACTAACTATGACATCCCTTGTCAGACTGTTCAAATGAATCAAGATTCTTAAATTTTAAGCTGTCTCCGGCTCTAGTCTTTCTTCTTCTTGGTACTGGACTGGGCTTTCTTCAGCATAATGAATGTAGATCTTACCGAAGGCAGCATGATTGTGCTCTTTCAGTCTTTGGCTTTGCTGTGTTGTCGGTTGTTTTATTTATTTATGTTTTTATGAGCGGAAAACTGAAAATCTTCAACTTACAACTATGATATACCACAAGCTGGGAAGTCTCGTCTTTCGTAGGCATCAATTGTCACGCTCGGGCTGGCAGAAAGACAGACAGAGAGCTGAAATGAACAGGGATAGTGAGAAGAGAGAAATGGCCAGCCCACCGCACCATTCGGTTCAGCCAAACACCGTTTATGAACAATGAAAATAAAACATTTATTAAAGAAGTCCCTCCATTCACATGTAATATAATATGAAAATGATGAAGTAGAGTTAAGTGTTAGTTTGAATGATGTTGATGATAATAATGATGATGATGACAATGATGATGATAATGACGATGATGACAATGATGATGATAATAAAGTCAACTACCGTGATGCCTAAATGTTAATGCCTCTATATTATTCCACCTCTCATGTCCATGTCCATTCACTGAGTCTTTGAGAGTTCTTGTAGTCAGCTAACTCAAAATAAGTGACTGAGGAAGATTGGTTAGAGTGAAGGGGTGAGTGTGGAGGGTAAGACCAACTTAACTGACTGACGCAGCCTTTGCTTCCTCGTAGCAGTACAACAACGTCTTTATGCCGTTCACAAGTCTCTGCACCCTGAGGTCCAGAAGGGTGCCCCTTCCCACCAGGTAGTAGTAGCCTTGCCCTGTAGTATGCCAGAAGTCCTTCCAGCAAAAGACGGTCCACTTCTTCCACAGAATCCCAGAAGTCCAAATGTCCCACAGTCAAAACACGACAGTTGAAGGGGAAGTAATTAAAGCCTGCAAACGAATATCTGCATAAGTAGGTTGCCTGTACACTCCCACTATCGTCTTCCCTTTAATCCACCCCCTTCCCAACCTCCCCAGTCAAACACTTATTCTGTTGTAATAAAAATAATTCACTAACGAGCACAACAAACTTGATGGAATCATGAAATTAGCAATGGAAACAACCAATACTAACATACCAGAATTAGGTACTATACTAACATGACATGATATATGAAGGAAACAACAAACAATGCAATAATTAATTTTATAAACAAGAAGGCGAAAGATTTGCACAGTTACACTTTCAAGCAACACTCCACCATCACACTTTCCACTGACCGACCAACCGACCAAGAAATAAACCACCATGCCTACCTCAACTAGGCCTGCAAAAACCTGGACGAAACCAGCTTGTATCAACGACGTTGTCTAAGGTAAACGACAACCCCCGCCAGCATCCCCGCCGACGGAACCTGCTATCTTTGTTAGCAGAAGAAAAACCCTTGGAAAATTCCCAAGCCTCGGTCGATGTGACTTCTTGCAATGGTTAGAGCAAAAGTGAAGTGAACCACACGTTTGAAAATGAAATCAAATTACCGGTTTAGAGAATGCACTTACTGCACTCTTAGCACGTGCTTTTTAACAAGTTAATACTAGCGCACACAATATAGGGACTCCCTATTATGCTGTGAGGAAAAATAACCACCCTAAAAGATATAGGGATCACTTCGGCGCGTGACACACCCCCCTGCTTAAGCTGAAAATCCCATTTTTCAGTAACCCACAACGAATTCACGCGCTGACATCAGAGCGACTTAAGTAGTCGGCCCCAACATTAGACTTGCCAGGAATAACCCGCACTGTAAACGAATAAGTTTGCAGAAACAAAGCCCAGCGAGCAAGACGACCGCTGGTGAGCCGATTACGCTGCAAGAACGCCAATGGCTGGTGATCAGTCTCCACGAAAAAATGCTGGCCAAAAAGGAACTGCTCAAACTTTCCAATCCCCCATACCACTGCCAAACATTCTTTCTCAACAGTAGCGTATTTCCTTTCAGCAGAACTGAGTTTTCTGCTGGCATAAGCTACCGGACGCGGCTCATCACCATGCTCCTGTAAAAGAACAGCACCCAGTCCAATGTCAGAAGCATCCGTTCGAAGTGTGAAAGGCCGAGACAGATCTGGCAGTTGCACCACGGGCTGACAACCAAGATGTCCCTTCAAGTTTGCGAAAGCACGATCACAAGCTGGGGTCCATACTACTTCTGTTGGTGTTCCCTTCTTGGTGAGATCAGTGAGCGGTGCGGCAATCGCGGCAAAGTTGGGTACAAATCTTCTATAAAACCCTGCCAACCCTAAAAATGCACGAACTTCCTTCTTCGTCTTTGGAGCGGCAGCGGACTGGATTCGAGCAACTTTATCATCCTCGGGTCGAAGTTGACCCTCTCCAACCACATGACCTAAGAAACTGAGACTGTTGTAGCCTAAGAGACATTTAGACGGTTTGGCAGTCAATTGTACGTCTACTAGGCGCTGGAAAACGCACTGCAGCAACTCCAGGTGCCTGATCCACTTCTCCGAAGCAATGAGGATATCGTCCATAAAATTATTTATCTCAGGACAATGCAGAGGTGCCAACAATTTCCGCATCATGCGCGAGAAAACGGCTACTGCGGTTTTGAGACCAAAAGGCATGACGGTGAAGCGAAACTGGCCTTGAGGAGTCGAGAAAGCGGTTTTATCCCGGTCTTCAGTCCGCATGGGTACTTGCCAGTAGCCTTTTGCCAGATCGATCTTGCTGAAGAACCTAGCTCGACCGATCTTAGCAAACAAGTATTCTATATCTGGCAAAGGTTCAGCATCAAACTGGAGAACATTGTTCAGGCGACGAAAATCAACACAGAATCTTATCTTCCCATCCTTTTTCTTTACTAGGACAATGGGGCTACAATAAGGAGAAGCACACGGCTCTATCACTCCCATCTCCAACATTGATTTCACTTCGTCATTTACAGTAGAAATCAGGGAATGAGGAAGAGGATACTGGCGCACTCGAACAGGCTTAGAATCTAACATTACAAGTTCGCATTCTTCTAGATTCGTCACCTTAGGCATGTCTGTAAGACAGGAGGCGAATTGCTTGCAGATTCCCTTGACGACTTCCTGCTTCTCTGGTTCAAGATCAGGATTGATTTTGACATCTTCAACACTCTCTTCCGCCTGCAAAGGAACCACTGGTAGCGTCGATCCCGACACTTGTATTTCCTCAATACCTTCCACCTCCTCATGAACCACCACAGCCACTGTCTCGGTCGGAGGACGAACAAAGTACTTTTTAAGCAAATTGGCGTGATACAATTTTAAACGCCGGCCCACCTTCACACGGTAGTCGAGCTCTCCCACTTTCTCCACCACCGAGAAAGGTCCTTGCCATCTCAGTTCCAACTTGTTGGTCTTTGAGGGTAAAAGCAACAAAACGGAGTCTCCCACTTCAAATGTTCTTCTTTCTGTCCTCTTATTGAAATTCCGAGCGTAACGCTTGGCTGCCTGAGCCAAATTCTCCTGAGCAAGACGACACGTCTCCTGAATACGATTTTTCAGCCCTATGACGTAACCTGCCGTCGTGCGCACCTCCTCTGGTGTGTTTTCCTTGGTCCACAACTGACGCAGTACTTGCATGGGCCCGCGGACTGTTCGACCATAAAGCAATTCAAACGGCGAATAGCCAAGCGAATCCTGGGGTACCTCTCGATAAGAGAATAGCATTGCTGGCAAATAACGATCCCACTGCCTAGGCTGTTCTACACACAGTTTTCTCAAAACAGCCTTTAGGGTGCCGTTAAACCTTTCTACCAAACCGTTGGCTTGGGCATGATAGGGAGTTGTGGCCATCCCTTTTATGGAGAGTAGCGAGTTGACTTCCTGCATGACCGCTCCAACAAACTGGCCTCCTCGGTCCGAAATCACTTCCTCAGGAATTCCTACTCGTGACCAAATTCCCCATAGAGCTTCAGCGACTCTCTCGGATTCAATGCTTTTCAGAGGCACCGCCTCCGGATACCTCGTCGCATAATCCACCACCACCAGAATGTAGCGATAGCCGCGTTCTGAGACGGGTAGAGGACCAACCAAATCAACAGCCACTCGACGGAAAGGTGAGTCGATGAGTGGAACACGACCAAGGGGCACTTTCTTTACGCGACCCTTAGGAATCATCCTTTGGCAGGTGTCACAAGACTGGCAATAGCGGCGCACATCTCCACACAACCCCGGCCAAAAGAAATCTCGCCAAATACGGTTTCTGGTTTTCGCTGCACCTAGATGACCCGCCATTGGGGCATCATGACCTAGCCGCAAAACCTCCTTCCGGAAACAGCTGGGAACCACTACTTGTTTAAACTCTGCACCCTCCGCATCCAAGAAAACTCGATAGAGAATGCCATGTTGGAGCCGAAAAGTAGCTTTGCCCTTCTGTGGTGGAATGATGCTTCCTGCCAATTGTCGTACGCGTTGTAAAGTGGGATCAGCTTCCTGTGCGGCTTGCAACTTCACAGGAGTAACATCGTCAAGCTGAGGACTGCTGGTTTGAAGTGGAGTAGTAGGCCTGTTCTCGCGCTTGCTCTGACCACGAGTTTGCACGGCAGCAACAGCAACTTCCCTACAAGGATGTACTGGAACTGCGCACTCGGTCCCATCCAAAGCAGTCAGCACATTTCCCATGACAACAGGATAGACGGTGGTGTTCAAAACAATGCCCTTGAAGGTTCCTTGGATGTACGGCGAATCAAGACGGACCTGAGCAACGCGGCAGCGCTGAGACGGTATAGACTCGAAGTTGGATCCTACACCCACGACGTCGCGATACTCATCAATGTAGTCCTCAGGCGCAATGAAAGTCGCGTTCACGATCAACGTTTCCGCTCCGGTATCCCGTAGACCTTGCGTCGGATGTCCATTCACAACTACATCACTCATGGGGTTGTACCTACCGGCAACGGCAGTGCTGGTAGTAGTGGCAGCGGTCATTGGTGTCACAACAATAGTGTGAGGAGCATCTCTGCGATTTTTTTGACACTCTCGCTTGACATGACCGATCACTCCACACTTGTAACATTTGGGACCCGAGGTAGGGGTAACAGTAACGTTTCCTGACCTTCCTCCCCCTCCACTGCCCCCACTATGGGTACCCTGGGCCGAGGCGCCCCCCAAACCACCCAACCTCTTCCCTTGTATCTGATGAGCTTCCTGGTAATCCTGAGCTAACTGAGCCATCTCTTGAAGCGATTTTGGTTTTCTCTCCTTCAGAAAAGTCACGAGTTCAACGGGCAGGGTTGTCAGAAACTGTTCTTGCAAAAGCAAATCAGACAAATCTCCGAAACTCTTACTCTTTTCAGCCAACTCAAGCCATCTTCCTAGGTAGAGTTGTATCCGAGTGGCGTACTGAGCATATGATTCATCTCCCAGCTTTTTAGCTCCACGTAGTTTTTTCCGATAAGACTCCGCGGTAAGTTGAAAGTGAACCATCAAAGCCTTTTTCATAGCAGCATAATTGAACTTATCCGGTGCCTCCAGTCGATTGCATACCTCTGCTGGCTTGCCCTTTAACCTAGTACTTAGAACAACACCCCACTGGTTTCCAGGCCATTTTTGGAGTTTCATGAGACCTTCAAATTGGGACAGATAGGTTTCAAGGTCATCCCTTGCATCAAAGACTGGCAGCGACAATTTGAACTTACTAAACTCAGGGCCCGACGGTTCCGACATTCGAGTCGTCCCCATAGCAGATGCCCGCAGACTACTCTCTTGCTCCTCTTTTTTTATCCGGGCCTCTAATTCCCGATCCTTCAACCTCATCTCCTCTCTCTTTATTTCTCTCTGCAACTGCAGTTCCTCCCTCTTCAAACTTGTCTCTTCCTTCTCCCGCTCAGCCCTCAAGCGAAATTCCTTCCTGTTACGCAACTCTGCTGTAACAAACTGCGCTAAGTCGCCACCCGTCAAACCCAAACTCAGAGCCAATCTGTGTATTTCGGCGGTCTCGGGTTCCAATGGACTGATGTCGAAGAAACGGGGCATAGTTGTAGTCCCCCCTGGGTTACCATAACCATAATTTGAAACATCACTAACCCCAGGAGAAAATATTCCAACCCCATCCGTCATCCCAAGCCCTACCGATAAAGTAGGAGAGGCCCCAGCAAGGGAACTAGAGACGGTAGTGAGTGCCCCTGGAATTTTAGCTACTGTAGTAATTGCTGAAACAGTCACAGGAGTAGATTCCAGAGCAATGAGTCTTGCGCGTCCTCGAGTATGCATGGCTGGCCCAGAATGGGGTAAGCAAACTGGAATAGTTTTTGGAGTAATGCCCCCTGAAGTAGGTGGTACAACAGCCATCACGACTAAATGTTAAGAAAAAGTTTAAAATAGAAAAGACTTTGCTACAAGTTACAAAAGAACCGGTTGGCCGATCAGCACTAAACAGCACAAACCGGTACACCCAACACGCACCAAGAGTACAGCTTTTGCCCTCCTAGTCAACCAATCAACAACACAACTACAAAACAATGTCTGGCTGGCGTGACCTGTTTAGCTAAGGACCCACCATCCAGCAAGTGAGGTGATACTTCCCCACAAGATACTGAATCCTGAGCCAATCCCGGACGAGCCCCCACTATGTCACGCTCGGGCTGGCAGAAAGACAGACAGAGAGCTGAAATGAACAGGGATAGTGAGAAGAGAGAAATGGCCAGCCCACCGCACCATTCGGTTCAGCCAAACACCGTTTATGAACAATGAAAATAAAACATTTATTAAAGAAGTCCCTCCATTCACATGTAATATAATATGAAAATGATGAAGTAGAGTTAAGTGTTAGTTTGAATGATGTTGATGATAATAATGATGATGATGACAATGATGATGATAATGACGATGATGACAATGATGATGATAATAAAGTCAACTACCGTGATGCCTAAATGTTAATGCCTCTATATTATTCCACCTCTCATGTCCATGTCCATTCACTGAGTCTTTGAGAGTTCTTGTAGTCAGCTAACTCAAAATAAGTGACTGAGGAAGATTGGTTAGAGTGAAGGGGTGAGTGTGGAGGGTAAGACCAACTTAACTGACTGACGCAGCCTTTGCTTCCTCGTAGCAGTACAACAACGTCTTTATGCCGTTCACAAGTCTCTGCACCCTGAGGTCCAGAAGGGTGCCCCTTCCCACCAGGTAGTAGTAGCCTTGCCCTGTAGTATGCCAGAAGTCCTTCCAGCAAAAGACGGTCCACTTCTTCCACAGAATCCCAGAAGTCCAAATGTCCCACAGTCAAAACACGACAGTTGAAGGGGAAGTAATTAAAGCCTGCAAACGAATATCTGCATAAGTAGGTTGCCTGTACACTCCCACTATCGTCTTCCCTTTAATCCACCCCCTTCCCAACCTCCCCAGTCAAACACTTATTCTGTTGTAATAAAAATAATTCACTTACGAGCACAACAAACTTGATGGAATCATGAAATTAGCAATGGAAACAACCAATACTAACATACCAGAATTAGGTACTATACTAACATGACATGATATATGAAGGAAACAACAAACAATGCAATAATTAATTTTATAAACAAGAAGGCGAAAGATTTGCACAGTTACACTTTCAAGCAACACTCCACCATCACACTTTCCACTGACCGACCAACCGACCAAGAAATAAACCACCATGCCTACCTCAACTAGGCCTGCAAAAACCTGGACGAAACCAGCTTGTATCAACGACGTTGTCTAAGGTAAACGACAACCCCCGCCAGCATCCCCGCCGACGGAACCTGCTATCTTTGTTAGCAGAAGAAAAACCCTTGGAAAATTCCCAAGCCTCGGTCGATGTGACTTCTTGCAATGGTTAGAGCAAAAGTGAAGTGAACCACACGTTTGAAAATGAAATCAAATTACCGGTTTAGAGAATGCACTTACTGCACTCTTAGCACGTGCTTTTTAACAAGTTAATACTAGCGCACACAATATAGGGACTCCCTATTATGCTGTGAGGAAAAATAACCACCCTAAAAGATATAGGGATCACTTCGGCGCGTGACATCAATTACATACTATACTACGTACGTATGTAGGAGGCCCACGAGTTTACAAAGACGAAAGAAAAGACTTCAGAGCCTGTGGATATACACAGCATGCGGGTTTTTCAACAAGAAGGCTCTCGAGTCTTGTCTTGGAGCTCGATTATGCTACATTATTTCGTAACCATATGATTACAAAGATTAACACTACAACAGAACACAAAAGAAAATTCTAAATAAAACAAAATAAAACCACTTACAGAAGAGGAAGTCCAAAATTTCGGCATGGCACCAACAAACTTACTCTCATAGATCTGTCACGTCAAAGAGAGAATGAGTAACCTCCAAATCAAAGCTATATTCAAATTGGTTTCTAAATGTTTATCAATTTTATTTTATTTAAATATTGTTGACAGTTATAACTTTTACAAATATTAACATTTTGACGTACATTGTCTTAGATTATGACGTACATTGCCGGAGATCAATGAACATATGCCAAAATGAGGTTTGGTTGGAGGTTAGTGGAGGCCCCTCAAAAGTCCCAATGTTCGCAAAAAAAGGTTAAAGCGAGGGAATGGGAATAACTCGTACCATCATCACATGGTTTTTGGGAACACGAGTTAATTTGCCTTTCTGCGTTGAAATGAAAAGATATTCCTACAAATAAACCCCACATTGGATTTGAGAACATGGGCATGTACCCAGATCCGGACGAAGTACCTAGATGCTACGGGTCAACATGGCGATCGTCATAACGGTTGGCGAACAGATTTCATTCAGTACACACGTGAGTCAATTTTGCTTCTGCAATCGGCTGTTGACGCTATGCCCCATCGATTTGACTGTTTCCCAGCAGAAATCATTCCTGATTGTAACGCTGATGGTCCCAATACCGATGTGATTGTCCGAAGGCGTAGACGTGGTCACCGAGGGGGGATACGACGGAGGTTGAGACGCTACAGAACCCTACTACCCCTCCCTTCCATCATTCTTTCGAACACTCGTTCCCTTCGACCCAAGCCACCAAACTGCAACTTCGATGAACTATGTGCCTACGTACAATATATGAACGAATTTAAAGACGCATGTTTATTATGTTTCTCAGAGACATGGTTTGACAATTGTATCACCGATGACAGTGTTTATATTGACGGTTTTGGCACGCCATTCCGCAGTGACCGATCTGAATTTACTGTCAGCGGTAAACATCACGGAGGAGGTGTGTGTTTGTATGTCAACGAGAAGTATTGTAGTCGAGCCAATGTGACAGTACGAAAGCAACTGTGTACACCTGATGTTGATTTGCTCGCTGTGTCACTGCGACCCAAATACTTACCACGCGAATTTGGGCAGATATTTATAACTGTGATATACACACACCCTACTGCCGTGATTTGACAAAACCGAGTAAGTCCACCTAAGGTCGAAAATGAGTTTTTTGCGCCATCAAACTTGCAAGAGAATGACGCATCTTACCTGTAAAAATCAAATCCGAACTATGTTTAGATTTGGAGATATCATAGAGTAAGTCCTTGTTAAAAAAAATTTAAGTGGGGGAATAAACTGATAAAACCAAGCAAGTCCCCTGCGATTTTGTTTCGGCGATCCTCTGGCTGATGCTCGAGTTGGCATGATGACGTCATTTTCTACAATAATCTGACAAAGAAAAGTAAGTCCTCCCGACCAATGAGAAAGCGCCTTAAGATAAAGTGGACCAGTGAGAATCCATGTTATTGCTGCTGTGCAATATTATTTTCCTGTGAAAATGATGACGAAATTTCGGTCAGCAAAGAACGTGTTCGGCTTTTTGAAAAAGAGTTTTCTTCATGTACTTTCCTGCCCACCATGAAGGATCCTGTAGATCTTCCGCCTACGCGGCAACTTCCACGAGGTGTGGAAATAAACAAACAAACTATCCTATCCTATCCTATCCTATCCTGTCCCGTAACCCTGAGGTCGTAGGAGCACCACAGATGATCGTTTAACCAGCATACTCCATCTCTCTCCGTCCTCAGCAGCCCTGATGGCTTCGCTCAGTGTCAAACCAGTCCATTCTCGAATGTTGTCCTCCCACCTCTTTTTCGGTCTCCCTCTTCTTCTACCTCCTTGCACTGTGCCTTGTAGAATAGTCTTTGCAAGGCCTGATGATCTGGTGACGTGGCCATACCATTGGAGTTCCCGTTTTTTCACCACTGTGAGCAGGTCATCGTGTTGTCCAATGGCTTGTGTGATGGTCTGTCGGACTTCGTCGTTGGTGATGTGTAAAGCCCTAGCTTAACTGGGCGAGACAAACCGAACCTTGTCTCGGCGAACCAAATGTCAAAATTGCGGTTTTATTCTTAATTGGGTCTTCCCGAGACCAGCCGAGACGAGACAGGAGATCGGGCGTCACGGCGAGCTCTTTCGTTTCTGAACTGGGTCTATTTTTAGCTGCGTCGAAACTGACATACCGTGACAAAGTTACGTTAGCAACAATGGCGGCCTTCGATCGTGAATTGAAAACTGCAGAAGATTTTGGCGTTGTTCTAGCGCTGTATGTCATAAGCGAGAACGAAGGGGCAGCAGAAAGAAAAAGAAAGCAAAAGGCAACAATGCCCTATGTGTTGCAAATGCACCAGCAAGGTGCATTTCATGCACTGGTGCAAGAGTTGGCTGAACAGGTCAATGGCTATTCAATGATTTATAATTTTTACTGATTCAGTATTTTCACTGTTCTCTAGTCTAAATTAAGTTTGGATTTGGTGCACCTACTTCTTTTAAGTGTTGTAGTATTTCTTTAGATCAGTTGTCATTGACATTGATAGATTTTTCAGCAAATCAAAATAGTGTCTCGGGCAGGTTTGCTGCGCATGAACGGCAAGACGAAAGGCCGGCCCGCGACACGGCGAGACACGTCTCGATGTTCTCGCCGATCCCGTCTCGGATTGCTCGCCGAGCCTAGTTAAGGGCAAGGATGGTTCGGGTGTCTCGCCGAGACTGTCTCGGGTGTCTCGCCGAGACAAGGTTCGGGTTTGTCTCGGCCAGTTAAGCTAGGGCTTTAGGTATAGGAAAATCAGAAGTCTTCTGTAGCACCTCATCTCCATGCTTTGTATTCTTCGTTGTAGATCTGCTGTGAGGGTCTATGCTTCGCAAGCATATAGGAAGATGGAGATGACAAGGGAGCGCAGCAGTCTTACTTTGGAATGTAGAATGATGGTCCTGTCTTTCCAAATGGCTTCAACCTTGTCAGGGCAGTAGTTGTTTGTGCGATCCTGGAGAGGACTTCCTGTCGGGACCCATTGTCTGATACAATGGCTCCTAAATATTTGAAGCTATGCACTGTGTTGAGGGATTGGCCTTGGAGTTTGATGTCCGTGTTGATGCCATTGGTGTTGTTGGTCATCATTTCGGTCTTCTCTGCACTTATTTCAATTCCACAAGCTTTGGAGGTGGTGTCAAGCCTCTGTACCAGCTGTTCAAGTTCTTGTTCCTCTCCAGCCAATCCATCAATATCATCCGCAAAACGAAGATTGGAGATTGCTCTACCCCCTATGCTGACTGTGCCTTCATGATCTGCAAGAGCATCTCACATGATGTGCTCTAGGAAGATGTTGAAGGGTGTTGGAGAGAGTAGGCATCCTTGACGCACACCGATTGTTGTTCTGAACCAGTTCCCGATGGCGCTGTTGTGGAGGACTGCACTGGTAGCCTTGTCATACAGGTTTTTGATGACTTCAATAATTTTAGGTCTGATGTTGTACGCTTTCATTGTTGCCCATAGAGCTGCATGCCAGACTCGGTCAAACGTTTTCTTGAAGTCTATGAACACATGATATAGATGTTGTTGGTGCTGTAGGTATTTCTCACAGATTATTTTGAGGTTGAAAATCTGTTCAGTGGTACTTCGCCCTGCCCTGAATCCTGCTTGTTCTTCAGCTACGATTTGTTCAGCTTGGGGTTTCAACCTGTTGAGTAATATTTTCAGGAGGACCTTGCTGGGATGGATGATGAGGCTGATGGTGCGGTAATTTTCACACTCCTGGAGGTTACCTTTTTTTGGGAAGAGTGATGACAAGCGACTGGGCCCATGGTATAGGCCACTCTCCACTCTGCCAGATCTTGTTACAGATAATGGTGAGGGCATCAATCATCGCTTCTCCTCCTGCTTGTAGAAGTTCCACGGGTATGTTGTCCATTCCCGCTGACTTCCCTTTCTTTAGCGATTGCACTGGTGCCTCAACTTCTTCCAGGAGAATTGGGAGGATTTCTTCTTCTCTGTTCTCGGGACGTGCTAGAACTGATGGGTCTCCATTTGGTGTATGGTTGTAAGGGTCAGAGCAGTACTCTGTCCATCTGTCCAAGACTTCTTAGGCATATGCCAGACTTGCTTTGGATCGTGGAGACTTTGGGCTGTTTGAAACTTGTCAGCCGCTTTACAGTCTGGTAGGCCTTCTTGCTGTTGTTCTTGTTCAGACTGTTCTCTATTTCCTGACATTGATCTTCTATCCAGTTCTCCTTTGCTGTGCGCATGCCTTTTCGGATGTCATTGTTGATTTTTCGGTAGACATCAGCTCCCTGTGAGGTGTTCTTTTTCTTTCTTTTTTTTAATCTCTCTTCGTTTATCACACAGATCCAAAAGTTCAGGTGTGATCCACGGCTTTTTCTTTGGTCGGTGCTTGCCAAGGATCTCATTGGCGGCATCTGTCACAGCTGAGTTGAAGGTGGTGGTCATGGTGTTGACATCTACTTCACCAGCCCCCCAAATGAGCAGTGGTGCAAATTTCCCTTCAATTGTGGCCTGAAATAGTTCTGCCACCTCCGGGTCTTGCAGTTTGTCCAGGTCGAACTTCAGTCTTGTGCAGTATTTACTCTCTTCAAGTGGAGCCGGAAAGACATCATCAAGAGATCGTGGTCACTTCCGATGTCTGCTCCTGGAAAAGTGCGTGTCCTGCCAATGTTGATGCTTGATCTGAAGCGTTTCTTGACCATGATGTAGTCTATTTGGTTGTGATGCTCCCCCCCCCCCCCCCCCCCGGGACTGTGCCATGGCCATCGTCTGGAGTTTTTGTGGAGACCAAGCGTGTTTGCCAGTACCAGATTGTTGTATCTGGCAAACTCCAAGAATCTCAGACCCCTGTCATTTGTCTCGTTGTTGCAGTGGGGTCCACATGTGTCTCGCCAGTTGTGGTGCGCATCTTGGCCAACCTTCGCATTCCAGTCGCCTTGCACTATGACTATGTCCTTCTTCGGCACTTGGTCAAGGACCGCCTGTAGATTTTCATAAAAATCCTCCACTTCGCTGTGGTCATAGTCTGATGTTGGGGCATAGGTCTGGATGATGGTGATGTTGAAAGGGGCTGCTCTCAGGTGGATGGTAATGAGTCTACTGGAGACTGGGCGGCAACCCATGACACTGGCTAGAATGTTCTTGTGGACCAAGAATCCAACGCCGTGTACGTGCCTGTCATCTCTACTGAAATAGAGCTTGTGGCCTTTGTCTGTCGTTGTTTCACCTAGGCCTTTCCAGCGCAGTTCGCTAATGCCTAGAACGTTCCATCGATAGCGGTCCAACTCGTGGGCCAGTTCTTCTAATTTTCCTTCCGCAGTTAGGGTCCTGACATTCCAGGTTCCTATGACGATGTTGTTTCTCGTGCGGATCTTGCTAAATTGTCCATCAGTATCATACTTAACACCTCCGTCCTGGTGGCCAACGGAAGGCGCGGTCCTTGAGCCGGGCGACGACCTATCCGGTATGGAATTAGTGGATAGTGTCATCATGCATGTAGTGTGTCTTGGGCAAAAAAGGACCTGGCGGTGCCCAATCCTCTCCAGGCTGTTGGGCACAGCCGAAATCCACGAATACAGTGTGGCTCGCCTTGGCCCCGAGCACGTGGTCGTTGAACCTGTAGCAACGTGAGGTTCCTCGCCCTGGCCGGTGACTTCTGTGTAGAAGACTTTCGCCCAGTGATGCCGTGCCAACATTACCCCTGTTAGTCGCCTCTTACGACACGCCGGGAAACGTTGGGCCTATTCTATTCAGTGCCCGAACCCACAAACAAACAGCAGCAAGTATATTACAGACACACAACAAGGGCAACAAAATACAAGACATACACGTGGTGTAAAGGCAGGAAGATCGCTACAATAGGAAACTGAAAAGAAAATAGTTTTGTATTTTTAAAATTAAATTGGCTGCATCTAATATTATTTGGAAGGGAGAGCAAAAAAAACCCATGACCCCTGCATACCAACCCAGAAATATTAAGTGAAGAATGGCTAAAAACAATAAACAGGCACACATATACACTCACTGTAACTGCCGCACCCACATCTTACAAAACCCAACTTATGTGACTCATCTCGTCAGACTTTTTAACAAAGAAACGAAACGGCCTATGGGACTTACTTGGTTTGGTGAATTTTGAAAACAAGGATTTACTTAATAATAAACTGACAAAACCAAGCGGATTTGACTTACTTGGTTTTGTGAATTTTTTTTTAACAAGGATTTAATTCAATAATAAACTGACAAAACCAAGCGGGTGACTTGCTTGGTTTTGTCATGTTCTCATCAAAGATCTATCTCAAGAATAATCTGACAAAACAAAGCAAGTCCACAAATAGTCTTAAAACATCAAATCTATCAAACATTTCTTTAACATTCAAGGTATGCACTCTTAAATCGAGGAATTGCATTATAATATGCCCTTAAACTTCCAAAAACGATCGCGTAATATAGCGCAACACAAAACGTCGATTTTCTCGAAAGTAGGTTTTGTGGACTTGCTCGGTTTTGTCAGTTCACGGCAGCCTACTACCCAGGCTTCACGCACACGTGCGTGCACAGAAATCGCAGATGTAGTTCGTGCACTGCAGTTGATTTCGCCTGATGCCCCTAATTTTGTTCTTGGCGATTTTAATCATTGTGACTTGCGCAGTTGTCTCCCTTCATTCAAACAGTTTGTCACAGTCAACACACGGGAAGATGCTATACTTGACTGTTGCTATGGCAACATTCCCCATGCATATAAATCTTTTCAGCTCCCTAAAATCGGACTATCTGATCACGTCTCTGTACATTTGATCCCTTCATATAAACCTAAAATACTAACTGAGTCTGTTGTTGCCAAAACGGTAAAAGTATGGTCGGATGATTGTGTTAAGCAATTGCAGGGTTGTTTCGATTGCACAGACTGGAATGTTTTTCTTGATTCCTCTGATGATGTTAATCAGGCTGCTGATGTGGTCACTGACTATGTTAAATTCTGTGAAGACATGATTATTCCAACCAAACAAGTCAAAATTTATCCAAACAACAAGCCCTGGGTCTCGAGATCACTGAAAAATACTATTAATGAAAAGAAAATTGCATTTCAAACTGGGGATAGGGAAGAAAGAAAGAGGGTTCAGAGGAAATTAAGGGAGGAAATACGTGCAGCTAAGTTAGAATATAAAGAGAAAGTTGAACGTCAGTTCCAGTCAGGCAACATAAGGGATGATTGGAAGGGGTTGAAAACCTTATCAGGCCAAAATAAACCTCAGAGCAATGGTTGCCTGCGAAGTGAAGATGAAAAGTTAGCTTTCTCTAACGAGCTGAATGATTTTTATTGTCGTTTTGAACGCAATGATTTGAGTGACAGTTTGTCTGAAGTTTTGGTTGATCTTCAGGAAAGGGTGAGGAATGGGGAGGGAGATGCTTCCGGTGACTTTGAGATCCGGGATTGTGTTGTTGAGTCCCACTTCAAGAGAATAAACCCCCGTAAGGCAATGGGTCCAGATGGCTTGTGTGGAAAACTGTTGAAAGTATGTTCTGCTCAGTTAGGTGTTGTTTTCAGTCATTTGTTTTCTTTATCATTGAAACACTGTGCTGTCCCCTCAGTCTGGAAAAATTCCACTATCTGTCCTGTTCCAAAGTCTAGAAGCCCATCTGAGTTGAATGACTATAGGCCCGTTGCACTCACCAGCATCGCCATGAAATGCTTTGAGCGTATCGTCTTGAAAAAACTTCTCTCTCAAACACAACAGTTTCTTGATCCTTTTCAGTTCGCATACAAGCAATACAGATCCACTGACGACGCAACACTCACTCTACTCAACAACGCTTATACACAGCTGGATAAACCTAGTTCTTTCGTTAGGATTCTCTTTATCGATTTTTCTTCTGCTTTTAATACGATACAACCTCATCTCATGGCGCTCAAACTTCTGGCCCTTGACGTCAATCCCAGGCTTATCCTGTGGATAGTCAGCTTTCTAGTTCACAGATCTCAGTCAGTCTGGTTCCAGCGAGCTCTCTCCTCTACTCGAACTACATCAACTGGCTCCCCTCAGGGCACTGTACTATCTCCTGTTCTGTTTACTCTGTACACCAACGATTGCACCGGCTCTGAAAGTACACCTCTCATTAAGTACTCAGATGACTCTGCCCTTCAAGACCTCTCCAACTCTGCAACTGTTTATCTACAAGAAGTGCAAAAGTTTATTGCATGGTGCAAAGAGAATTTTTTAAATATAAATTTGAAGAAAACTAAAGAACTGATTATTGATTTTAGAAAAAACCCATCTGCTGTGCCTGACTTAGTGATTGATGGAGAAAAGGTGGAGAGAGTCTCGGAATACAAATATCTGGGAACAATAATTGACCATAAGCTTACCTTTGATTCCAACACTACTTCCATCCATAAGAAATGTCAGTCAAGAATATATTGCCTCCAGAAATTGCGCTCTCTGAAAGTCAACAAGTATGTTTTATGTAACTTTTACAGCTGTTTTATCCAATCGGTGCTGACCTTTGGTTTTCTTTGCTGGTTTGGAGGTCTCAGTGTGAGGAGTAAGAATGTGTTGGATAGAATTGTGAAGGTGTGTGGGAAAGTGGTAGGTGAAGAGCAGAAGAGTTTGTGTGCGTTGTACGAAAGTCAAGTAAGAAAGAAAGCGAGAATGATTGTAAGAGACTCCACTCACATCCTAGCCCAGCACTACCAGCTCCTTCCTTCTGATCGTCGTTTCAGAGTGCCTAATGTTTCTACAGTTAGAGCTAAGAACAGTTTTGTACCCAAATCAATACAAATTCTTAATAAGTGTTGACTGAATGAGTTGGGTGCGAGTGGTCTGTGGGAGTACTAGAGATGAATTTTATAATATGCAGCAATTTTTTCAACTATTCAGTATGTAAGTTAACTAATGCATAAGTTTTAAAATCTGTGATTGTCAGTGTTATAATGATACGCAGAGTTTGATGATTGTATTTTTTTTTAAAGATGCTTTATAACGTTTATAATTTTGGTGTAATATAATCTAATGTCTAACCCATGTGTGTGTGGATGTGGGTGTGTGTGTTTGTGGGTAGGTGTTTTATTTATTTATGTTGAAGTGCAATAAGGACATGTAGTGTGATATGTATTTTAAGTTTTACAATGTGTCGGAAATGTTCTTGTTAATATGTACATGCGTGAGTACACGTACATGCTTACATGTTTATAGTACTGTTACATTTTATTACCTTTTGCTGACAGCAAATCCATGTTAGAATTTCTCCTTGGAGATAATAAAGTTTTCTGAATCTGAATCTGAATCTTAGATCCCCGGTGTAAAAACATAATTATGGTTGTACACAGAAGCAAGGGTTTATACTCTCCCGGTGTAAAAACATATGGTTTTACACAGAAGCAAGGGTTTATAAGAGTATATATATATATGGTTGTGTGTGTGCCTGTTATAATAAGTGCCTTATGCTGGTCTTTGAGCTGGTAAAGCGCTATATAAGACTAGTCTATAGTGCCAGACTGTTGCCAACAGTAACCAAGCAAAACAGCACACTTGCAAGCCGAATGTGGATCATCGTTTCCAAATTGATTACTGTTGCGTTCCACACCTTGTCCAACTATGGTTGTCCAAATGCCCAGCAGTGATGAACTTTGCGTCTTTCCCCATGTCCTTACCCTCTCTCATAGCCCACCCCCCCCTCTCTCTCCGCAATCCTAAGTTTACAGTCTGTAGAGTTTTTATAATAACACTAATTAAGAAAGTTAAACTGCACTAAAATACAAGATTAGGGAATTGTGATCCCTAACATCCATTTTGTGTCTCTCTTTGAAGGCTTTCTTTCCTACAAATACATTTGTCTCATCATGTCAACTGAATTTTCACGAATTCAATTCACTACAGTAAATTAGTAAAGTTGGAAACAAAAGGTTCCAAAATGCAAACAAATGTAAATTATATTCTTGCTTACTTTTAGGTTCAGTGGAGGTTGACGTGGTCCTTGTGATGGATGTGAACTACTTGAAATACATTTATTACGTTGACGGGACACTGCGGGACTTTGTTAAGGATTTCGTTTCCATGCTTCACATCGACAACGGCAAAGGTCGTGTTGGAGTCGTCGTCTATAATTTCAGAGGGGTCCACGTAGCGTTCCACCTCAACGCTCACGGCACCAAGGCCCAGGTCTTGAACGCCATAGACCAGATTGAAGTGGTCTATCATACCAGTACCAGCACCAATGACGCTCTACACACCGTGAGAACGAAGATGTACACGCCGGGCAACGGCGACCGTCCCGCTGTTCCCAACTTGTGTATCGTGATCACAAAGAGGAGCTCTCGTATATCCATTCAACAAGCTAAAAAGGCCCGTGCAGAAGGCATCCACATAGTCGCCATTGGTATCTGGATGGAAAACATCAGAGAATTGGAGGGTATTGTTAGCATGCCAGTGGTCGACAACCTTATTGAACTAAAGAAACAAGATCAAATCAGAGCTGTGGCAGACAAGATATTCGCTGCTTTTTGTCCAAGTAAGTTTTAATCCCTGATGTGTATAATAATAATAATAATAATAATAATAATAATAATAATAATAATAATAATAATAATAATAATAATAATAATAATACAAAGCATTTATATAGCCCACCAATTCAAAAAGTTTAACACCATTCGCCTTACACCCACACACACGAGCGCACGCATTCACAAACATACACACACACACCCACACACACACACACACACACACACAACATTACATTACATTACATGATTATTGCTTCTGGTCCCACACACACACACACATACACACACACCCACACCCATATTAACCATGCACCACATAGTGGGCCAGGCATAATTATAGCATAAACAGAAACAACAGCAGGGGTACAAGAAGTCTTCATTAAAGTGAGTCTGATGTAATTATTTATGTTAAAACCTGTACACACGCTTGCATGATCATAGAACAATGCATTGAGGTTGCAAGCTCTGAAATAAGCGCTTAAATTCCGTCCCTGTTGTAACCTCACCTCGCGAGTACCGTTCCTTACTATGCAGTCGTTACACGTCCAACGAAACAACAGGCCAAGTTCAAAATTAGATAGAAACAGTCACATGAAAGCCGCTGATATTGTACTTGCGTTTTGGCACTCACTTATAACACCATATGTTCTACGCCTGTGTATGTTTTGTAAGGGCGGTAAGTCACCCATAGCCTACAACATACGACGCCTTCTTTGGTCGGACACAGAGTTTAGATTCAATCTTCACCAATATTAGACGCAAACAATGCACGAATGTATCAGTGTAACAGTGTATCAGTGTAACAGTGTATCAATGTAACAGTGTATCAATGTAACAGTGTATCAGTGTAAGAGCGTGTCAATGTATCGGTGTATAAGCAAATTGCGCGAATTACACATTTAAGATTATGCGTAATCTTAGTCTCGACCTCAAACGCACTTAAAGAAAATATGGGCTGAACAGGTAAGTGGCATTATTTGACATTTGACAGCTAAGATAGTCGCAACATTCTGAGATCGAATGGCAAACAATTGTAGACAACAGAGGCTGAGAAAGATTGCTGGTGTCACATTTCGCGCAGGCACAGCAAACCGCTTTTAGTGGCTGAATGCGTAATATGTAGACTACACATAGTTCTATTACACCACAACTATCCATAGTATAGTAGGCCTACTACAGCCACAACAAAGCCCAGAATCCCTTATTCAGAAATTTATAATACCACGTATCGCATTCAAAAGCACACAATCACACTGGCCAATTTCAATGATACATTTGCGATGTTTTCCTACTACGACTTCATTATAGCCATTGACATTTGGTGTTTGGGATAGGAAAACGCATTCGATGTAAGCGAAGTTACGCGTAACCGTATTCGTTGTATCCAGAAAGTTACAGGTAGCCTAATAAATGACAAAAAAAATTTGTTGTATCCAGAAAGTTACAGGTAGCCCAATAAATGACAACAATGAAAGTTAGAGGTAGCCTAATAAATGACAACAACTCTGGCATGATCATGGTCTGCGCATGCGTGAATCAATGGCTGCTGTTTTTGTTTAGGGGCAATTTTGAACACAATCTTTTTTGGATATTACTACCAGCAGCGTATAGTATAAATTTTAATTAAGTATAATTTATGACATTTATATTGGAGAATACTATTCTTCAATTTAAATAGGTTTGCAGAGCATATAGACTGGTTTTTGAACCTTGTAACTAAAGTTACTAATCTTATCACTGAAGGTAGGCCTATTCGTTACAATTCTATTATAGTATACTAGTTTATACTGATACTCAATACTGATTTGTATTGATGGTTACTGCTAAGTATTAGTATTTATTTATCATTGCAAATTTTTGCAGTATTCTAGGCTAGTTGGTTTAAATCTAGGTCACATTAGTATTAACAATGGCTGAAAGAAAAAACAGTGGCACAAAAATTGCCACTAAAAAGAATCAGAAAAACACTCAGGGGCATGTACCTTGGGTGTGTTTGAAATGTGATGATGCTATTGATGATGGGCAAGGTGACATAACCATACAATGTTTCCTCTGTAAGGAATTTTGTCATAAATCTTGCAGTGGGTTGACTAATGCACAGTTCAACTGTTGTAGGGGTGCTAGCTCTATTCAGTGGACTTGTGATGGGTGTGGAGAGAAGGAGGTGATAGTGAAATCACAAATAGAGGCTAAACTTGATGGTATTTTTCAACTGCTGCAAACAATGACCACGAGACTTGAACAATTAGAAATGAGGCATGACCAGGAGGAACACATAGAACAAATTATTGAAAAGAAGGTGGAAAACTACTTACGTGAGACAGAAGAGAAGGAAAAAAGGAAGCTGAACATAATTGTTGTAAATCTTGCTGAGAGCACAAAGGAAACTTCAGAGGAAAGAAAGATGGAAGACAGAGACAGAGTAAGAGCACTGATTAGCCAAATCCCAGAAGTGAAGGCTGAAGAGGCAAAAAACCCAGTGAGGTTGGGTCCATTGAGAATAGGGCAAAATGTAAAACCAAGGATGCTGAGAATGGAGGTGGGAAGTGAAGAGACAAAAATCAAAATCTTGAAGGGCATTTTCCAGCTAAATAAAAACAAACCTCCCATGGAACGTATTTTTATAAATACTGATAATACACCAAGGGAGAGATAAAAAAATCAAACAACTTAGAGCTGAAATTAGCATGAGGATAGAAGAAGGGGAGACTGATCTTCGCATTGACTACAGAAAGTTTGAAATTGTCAAGCGGCAAGTTAGACCTGACCAGCGTCAAGGAGCTGCAGCTCCACAGACGCAGGGGAATTGAATTAGAACCGATACTGAGGTGCATGTAAATAGTTTTAATCATTGTACACATTTTTTGTACAGTAATGTGGATTCACTTTTGAATTAAAAAAAGTGAATTACTTCTTCTGATTGATGAACTAAAACCTGATATTATCTGGATTACAGAATTTAAGGCTAAAAATCAGTTTTATGTTCCCTTGGACTTGGAATATGAGGTTCCAAACTATGACTTGTTCATGAATAAAGACCCTAAAAGAGGTGTTGCACTATATTTTCATAAAAAACTTAATGCTAAAGAATACTGTTTGCTGGGAAATACAAAGTTTGAGGAGTGTGTTTGGGGAACATTTATTGGCGGAAAGGGAGAAAGGGTACTCATAGGTTGTGTATATAGAAGCCCCAACTCATCAGTCGATAATGACGAACTTTTATTTGAATTACTTAAGAATCAAGATATACAGAAGTTCGACAAAGTCTGTATTACTGGTGATTTTAACTTTCCAAATGTAAGATGGGATGGTGAATGGTGTGGAGATAAAAATAATACATTTATTGAATGTATCAGGGATGCATATCTTATACAGAAAGTCAACAACCCTACTAGGCATAGAGAAGGACAAAAATCAACACTAGATGATCTTATATTGGTAAATGATGATCTTTTAATATCAGATGTAATACATAGAGCTCCACTCGGTAAGAGCGATCATGATGTGTTGATATTTGAACTATACATCCCAAAGTGTACAGAATTGCCAATTGATAAGTATACATTTAATTTGAGTAAAGGAAGCTATATAAATTTTAAAAAAATATGTTGCTGAGTCAGGTTTAACACTTCTGGAGGATAATGTGTAGGGTATGTGGAATAAAATCAAGAATGTAATATTGTCGGGGATGGATAGACACATTCCAAAAATAAAATGTGCTAGTCAGAAAAAAATAAAACCATCCTGGATGAATAGTAAGGTTCTTCGAAAGATAAAGAAAAAACATAAACTGTATAAGAGATTCTTACAGAGCAAACTTGGTTTAGATTATAATAGATATATAGTAGTAAGAAATCAGTGCAACAGAATAATTAAAAATGCAAAAAAAGAATTTGAGATGAAAATTGCACATGATTGTAAAAGCAAACCTAAACAAATTTGGAAGTACGTTCAGGAACAGACGAGAAGTAGTGTTGGTGTAAATGCGCTTAAAAAGGTGATGGTAGTTTTGCGGTATCAGATTCAGAGAAAGCGGAAACATTGAATAATTTTTTTGCAAGTGTATATGTAGAAGAGGATATGACAAATATTCCAAATCTTGAGAAATGTAGTAAATCAAATGATATTTCATTAGCTGACATTAAATTTACTCCTGCGGCAGTTAAAACAAAATTAAGTAACCTAGATCCAACAAAGGCTCAGGGACCTGACCAAATTCCTTCAAGAGTTTTAAAATAATTATGCAATGAATTGGCTGTACCACTTTGTAATTTGTTTAATTTATCACTAGAGACTGGTCAGTTACTGGAGGATTGGAAGACAGCTGAAGTTACTGCCATATTAAAAAAAGGTACACGCTCTGACCCAGGGAACTATCGTCCTGTTAGTCTTACATGTATATCTTGTAAAGTTTTAGAGTCACTAATTAGAGACGAATTAGTTAATTTCTTTACTGATAATAACTTGTATGCGAAATGTCAGCATGGTTTTAGAAAAAAAAGATCACGCGTTACACAGCTACTTCAAGTTATGGAGGATATTACATCATACATGGACAGCAGGAACCCTGTGGACATTATTTATTTAGACTTCCGTAAAGCATTCGATACTCTACCCCATGTACGCCTTTTAAAAAAATTAGAAGCTTATGGTATTAATGGATATGTTGTGTCTTGGATTAGGGAATTTCTTTCAGATAGAATTCAAACTGTTAAAGTGGGAGATGCACTGTCTGATAAATTGGAGGTTGTTAGCGGAATTCCTCAGGGCAGTGTTCTTGGACCCGTTTTATTCACTATTTTTATTAATGACCTACCAGATGGTATTGCTAGCCCTTGTAAATTATTTGCTGATGATACAAAGATATACAATACAGTGAATAATTCTAAACTTTTACAACAGGATCTAGATAAACTACAAAAATGGACTGAGATGTGGAATTTATTTTTTAATGTTGAAAAATGTAATGTTTTGCATGTAGGTCGAAGAAATCCTGGGCATGAGTACAAGATGGGTGTTAGCGGTTTAGACAAACTGTTACAATCATGTGAAGAAGAAAAAGACTTTGGAGTAACTTTTAATATGTCCTTAAATTTTGACACTCATATTCAGAACAGCATAAACAAAGCAAATAAAATGATTGTACTAATTAAAAGAACTTTCAAATTTATCAATAAAGAATCATTTTGTATGTTGTATAAGGCTTTGGTGAGGCCCCATCTGGAATATGCAAATTCTGTATGGTATCCTAAACTTAAACGGCAGTCTATTGCTATAGAGAAAGTTCAAAGAAGGGCAACAACGTTACTTAAAGAATGTAGAAAAATGTCCCATAAAGAGCGACTTTTTTTCCTTGGTTTACATTCACTGTCTGGTAGGAGATTACGAGGTGACCTAATACAAGTATTCAAAATTTATAATAACATTGATGACTTAGAATGGAATGATTTTTTGCTAATCCTCATAGTAATACGACAGTCATCTGAAGGCAAAATCTGTTTTAAACACTGTAACACTAATATTAGGAAATTCTCTTTTTCATATAGAACTGTAAGACATTAAAACGACCTTCCAATGTCTTTAAAGAGTGCTAAAACTACTAATCAGTTCAAAAACCAGTTGGATGCAATTCCAAAATTTATAGACTTATTTTACAGCTATGACTAATATGTAGGCAAATTGCATGCAAGGCAGACCATTGCAAATAAATATAAAAGATGGGACGTTCAGAAAGGCTCCACGGCCTACATCTGTCCCTACTACTACTACTACTACTACTACTCCTACTACAGGAGATTTGTTACCCTTCGTTAAAGACGTTGTTCACTGGCTATAGTGTAGGGCATATGCCTCAGAAAGCTGAAATACGTTCTGAGCGCGTGAAACCACAAAGTCTGTAGTTTAACGGCAGCACGTGTACGTGGGGTTTTTGTTACGTGTTCACTATGTGTGTGTGTGTGGGTGTGTGTGTGTGTGTGTGTGTGTGTGTGTGTGTGGGTGAGTATGTGTGTGTGTGTGTGAACTGGGATCACCAAGCTTAGCATACGGGGATTAATTAACGTTCGCGTACTTTCGGTTTTCTAATGGTATTATCGCCCTTTATGGCCTGGAGTCTTGATTGTGAAAATAAGGGTGGTTGAAAAACTATATTTATTTCAGTATCATACAAATTAATTAAACAAAACAAATGTGAGATTTTGGGATGACCAAATTTAGTTGTATAGCTTAAATATATGTTAGAATTCATAATTAGAGGTTGAATGGTTTAATAACATTTTTGAATTTATTTTGGATTTAATATGTCCCATATCTTTAGATCATTTGTTTCTGAGTTTGAACGAATTGTTTTACTCCAAAACGGTCTAGAAAAACAGCAGAACGCAATCTAAAATGATTACCGCTTGGTGGGTCAGTGAATAGTTGCCGTTCTAAATACATTTTGTGCCAAAAATGTACCAAATTTAGTTGTTTTTTATATGTTGTTGATTTTTTTACCGCAAAAATGTTTTGGTACATGTTTTAAGTTTCTAAAAAATCACAATTTAAGGTCAAAGAGTTGTAAAGATCACAATATTTATCGCTGACCTCTGTTGTCGATGTGCAGCGGCATTGTGGGTCCTTTGTTTTTTTTTTTTATTGTCTCTGGCCCTTGTCGCTGGTCATTTGTTTCTGGTCATTACTGCTGGTCACTTGTAATTGTTACTGGTCACTTGTCATTCGAATATTTATGGACAAATTTAATTTTCATTTGGCTATATTCATCAACCTCAGAATAATCTGTAAGAAATACGTACGGCACCAACAACATCTATATCATGTGTTTGTAGACTTCAAAAAAACTTTTGACCCAGTGTGGAATGCAGCTCTGTGGGCAACCATGAGAGTGTACAACATCGGTCCTAAAATTATTGAAGTCCTCAAAAGCCTGTATGACAATGCAACCAGTGCAGTCCTTCACGACAGCGCCTTCCGGAACTGGTTTAGAACCACAATCGGTGTGTGTCAAGGATGCATACTCTCTTTAACACTTTTGAACTTCTCCCTGGAGCGCCTCATGTCAGATGTCCTTGCAAATCACGAAAGCACAATCAGCATATGGAGTAGAGCAATCTCCAACTTCCGTTTTGCGGATGACATTGATGGATTGGCTGGAGAGGAACAAGAACTTGAACAGCTAGTACAGAGGTTTGACACCTCCTCCAGAGCTTTTGGAATGGAAATAAGTGCAGAGAAGACCAAACTGATGACCAACAACACCAATTGCATCAAACAAGGACATCAAAATCCAAGGCCAATCCCTCAACACAGTGCATAGCTTCAAATATTTAGGAGCCATTATATCAGATTATGGGTTTAGACAGGAAATCCTCTCCAGGATTGCACAAACAACTGCTGCCCTGATAAGGATGAGGTCCATTTGGAAGGACAGGACCATCAATCTACACTCCAAGGTAAGGCTGCTGCACTCCCTTGTATCTCCATCGTCCTATACGCTTGCAAAACACAGACCCTCACAGCAGATCTACAACGAAGAATAAAAAGCATGGAGATGAGGTGCTACACGGTACAAGACTTCTGGTCATTTCCTAAACCCAACACATCACCAACAACGAAGTCCGACAAATCATCACACAAGCCATTGGACAGCACGATGGCATGCTCACAATGGAGAAGAAACGGAAACTCCGATGGTATGGCCACGTCACCAGAGCATCAGGCCTTGCAAAGATCTAACTGCCAAGCACGGTGCAAGAAGGCAGAAGAAGGGGGAGACCGAAAAAGAGGTGGGAGGACAACATTCGACAATGGACTGGTTTGACACTGAGCGAAGCCATTAGGGTTGCTGAGGACGGAGCAAGATGGAGTACGCTGGTTAAACATTGACCCTATGACGAACAACCTACGTGACTGCACTACTGATATTAAGACATGGATGACAAACAACATGCTCAGACTGAATGACGACAAGACAGAAGCTCTCCTTTTCTCCAATTCAACTCCTGTCTCTGCCACTTCTTTTACCATTGAGTCTTCCACTGTTTTCCATTCTGACAAGACCAGAAATTTAGGAGTTATCCTTGATTCTGAGCTCTCAATAAATGATCACATTTCAAATGTGTGCCAAATGTGATATTTTGAATTAAGACGAATCAGTTCCATCCGTCGCTTTCTCACTATAGATGCCACAAAACAATAGTTATTTCTTGTGTTCTGTCCAGAATAGACTATTGCAACTCTTTACTTATTGGCTGCAATGACTCTACCCTAGCACCCCTTCAAAAAAGTTCAGAACGCTGTTGGGAGGCTTGTTTTCAAGTCAAATCGAAAACAAACCATGCCCCCCTCTCTTGCGCAAACTTCACTGGTTACCTGTTTTAAAACGCATAAGGTATAAAGCAGCCTGTATTTGCTACAATATCATCACTGGATCAGTTCCCGAATATCTTAATGGGTTATTCACTCTGTACACTCCTTCTCGCACCCTTCACTCTTCGAGCGATACTCGACTCCTCCGCCAAGGCCTCTACAAACAAAAATCACATGGTATCTGCTGTTTTTCTATGGACCCCCAGACCTGGAACTCTCTTCTCTCCGATGTCAGACACTCTCCTTCAATTCAAAGTTTTAAAAGCAACATGAAAACATTTCTCTTTCAGCAGCACTTTACATAATTTACATTCTTTCTTAATTTAGTATTCTTGGTTTGTGTTTGTCTGTGTGTGTCGTGTGTCTGCGTGCATGTGTATGCTGTCTAGCATTATACATGTATATAAAACATGAATGTATGATTATGTAACGCGTCCCTATTTTGCGTTATCTATGTGAGAGTTGAATCTAACTAACTTAATTTTCTACTTGTACGGGGAACGGGCATGACAAACCAAATTATAATATACAAGACATACAAAATAGAATCAGTCTCACTGCCGTTCCAAAAGGTTTTGCCACGCGCTCAAATAAATCACAATAAACTACAGCTTGTCTCCATTTAATACAATTTTAATAATCTAACTAATACATGTCAACCAAGAAACATAAAACTCGCATGCACATATATTCTAATTAACAATGCAAATAATAGTCAAGTAAATTCATTGTTTCTTACCGCATCTTTTCAGTTTCTTTCGCCCTTCTTTCCTCCATTGAAAACACGAACTTTCACCCTATACTAACAGTAATAGACTAAAACAGCAGTCTAAGCTATGCACACACCCTTAGAACCGACCAACCCTAACTTATTTATCAGCTCATTTACTGATTAACTTTCAATCTCACTTTTGCCTCTAAATAACAAAATCACCAATTAAACAACTACTAAATGCAAGCCACCAAGCTTTGTAGTAAACATCCTACACATATCCCGACACATTATGTACAAGAGAAGAGAGCTCGCAGTCTCTTTACACTATTAAATTCACTACATGTTATATATTGACCGCCCTAAGCTCTAGCATTCTATACAGAAGAGAGGTCTGGAAGAAGCAGGAGGTCAGAGATATGAGAGAGAGTCCTTTGTCCGTCCTGGGTTTTATAGTACAAGTTTCCCAGGAAGCATCCCTCTACATAAGGTCATGCCTTAATTCCTACGTCATTACCACGTGACTGACCGCACCCAAGTACCTATCACGTGGTCAAAACTAATCATGCTCTTGCACACAAAGAATGCCTGCACACGTGTATGCGTCATTGTCTGACTATGCAAACTATAAACTTTGCCGGCCAGTGACTGCTGACCAGGCGAATGTGTATCGCACGTGCCAACGTTATACTAACACTTGTACATCTGAGTCACTATTGTAACCAAGCCAGGCTAAGCAATTTTTAATCATCTCTTACCACTATCTTATTCCCCTGTACAATTTTTCCTCTAAGGTTATAATTCATATCTTCCTCTCTTGTACAACTTTTCCCTCAAAGGTTATAATTAGATTAATGTTGGTGTGGGCGCGCCTGTGTAGATCCGCAGGGTATGCGCCTTACAAATGGTTATTATTATTATTATTATTATTATTATTATTATTATTATTATTATTATTATTATTATTATTATTATTATTATTATTATTAAACGATCATTTGGGGTGCACCAACGACCTTCGAGTTACGGGGATAGGATAGGATAGGACAGGCTAGTCATAAAAAAAATTGTTGTTGTTGTTATTTTTTATCATAACAATTGATTTTTTTTCTTGTATTTCGTGTATTAGTCTTATATGTCTTATTTGTATCCCTTCCACTTGGTTACACCCCCCAACCCCCATCTCATGGGGGTGCCGGAGGTTTCTGTATAAAATTGTGTAGCGGAAAGGGAGGCGACTGGTTGAGGCTTGGGAGATAAATTGTCTACCTTGACTTTCTTGGTTAGACTAGCCTTGGGTGGCTCCTGCTTTGCAGAATCCTTTGGGTATGCCCTTGGGTACGCAGGACAAGGCGACACGACATATGTTCTCCCGGGCTGACCATTCGTCCGCTGCGTCTGGTGCCGAGCGGGACCACATTGTCGGCATGCATTCTATGCAGGTCGGTGGCAGCGACCTTGCATTTAGAATGCGTGGCACTAGTAGCCGGCAGCCTGGTATACAATGAGTAAGTGGGGCCGGGTAGCTCAGTTGGTAAGAGCGTCTTGCTAGTAACCGAAAGGTCGCTGGTTCGAATCCCGGATTGGTCAACGTGTGATCATATTATTTTCCCCTTTACCAACAACTGGCCCGCTGGTGTCAGTATAAATCGGTCCAGTAGTCACCTATATGCGAAAGTGTCGTGTGACTATAATCTACAAACAACATACAATGAGTCTCCTCTCTGAAAATCCTTATCGGGAAGAGAGGGGACTATAAACTGATACATACATACATTGATGATAATCATTATTGTCAGGGTGGCGACGTGGTGATCGTCCTTAACGCTGATGCAATAGGACGTTAAGCTTCGTTGTTCCTCCTCCCAACCACGCTCCACCGCCTTGCAAGACAAATATGTATGCCCCTCTTTTGAGGGACTACATGAAGATATGACAGCTCGGGTGGAGCAGTGTTACCAACGGTTGGTGGCCGAGAGACGGGAGTTAAAGTCTCCAGCTCGGCTACAAGTGGTGCAACGACCGGGAACGGGGAAACCATGGGGACATGGTTCCATTTGAGCTGTGGGATCTGTAGCGGAATGGGAGGCGACTGGTTGAGGCTTGGGAGAGAAATTGTCTTCATTGAGTTTTCTTGGATAGACTGGCCTTGGGTGGCTACTGCTTTGCAGAATCCTTTGGGTATGCCATTGGATTAGCAGTACAAGGCGACACGACATAGGTTCTCCCGGGCTGACCATTCGTCCGCTGCGTCTGGTGCCGAGCGGGACCACATTGTCGGCAGGCATTCTATGCAGGTCGGTGGCAGCGACCTTGCATTTAGAATGCGAGGCACTAGTTACCGGCAGCCTGGTACTCGGACCCACGCTCCACAGCCTTGCGAGGCAAATATTTTTATGTCCTTCTTTTGAGGGACTATATGAAAATATGACAGCTCGGGTGGAGCAATGTTCCCAACGGTTGGTGGCCGAGAGACGGGAGTTAAAGTCTCTACAATACAAAAGTCGCTACAATAGTATCCCCACTTTCTGGAAATGTAGTGCTTTAAATTCCCACTGTCATCGTCTTTCTCCTTTGTTCTTTCTCATTCCTTTTCTGTTCTATCAATCTACTATACTATCTTCTTCTTCATTAGACCAGTCACCTATCTGTTTTCTTGAAAACGCTTCCAAAACTCCTCATGTGTGCATGTGAGGTCTGTTGTGTCAGCTCGGCAATATTGGACGCTTTCTGCCAAAAGATCACTAGGGCTTCCTATGATATTATTATTTCGCAATGTAGGCATTTTATATGTATCTCTTGTTGATATTTTATAATGATGTTTATATTCTGTTAAAGTATATCCTCAGCGTCCCCTGCGTGAGATGCCTTTATTCCAAAGTGTCCGGCTGGTGGAGTGCCTTCAGTGTTACCATTAGGGTTGTTTCAGCAGATCTTATATAAGGAGTAGGGGTGAATCCACTTTCAACCTAGTTGTGGTCCTGATTTTGTAGTCCTGTTTCAGCTCTTTGTAGATCGCTGGACCCTTTAATCAATGAATAATTAACTAATTTGGTTACACATATATGGGTGTTTAAGACGTGATCCCTATCTGTATTTTAGACGTCATCACCATGTGTGTGTTTTACACGCCATCACCACGTTTACGTGATTTAGACATGATCACCATGTATGCATGTTTCAGAAGCCATCACAATGTTTGTGTTTCAGACGTCATTACCATATGAGTGTTTTCCAGTCGTCATAACCATGTGTGTGTGTGTGTGTGTGTGTGTGTGGGTGTGTGTGTATGTGTGTGTGTGTGTGTGTGTGTGTGTTTCAGACGTCACCACCATGTGTGTGTTTCAGACGTGATCACCATGTGTGTTTCAGACGTGATCACCATGTGTTTGTTTCGGACGTCATCACCAATTGTGTTTCAGACGTCATCACCATGTGTTTGTTTCAGACGTCATCACCTTGTCGTTTCTTCTTGTGGACGGAATCCTGAAAAAACAGCTCCCTACAGAGCAGTTGTCACAGACCGCTGGATACGTGACCTCCCCGTTTTTCGATGTACCGGGTGGAACTTACCCGAATGTCTACTACGGGGAATTCGTTCTGGAGGTTTCCCGTTCTCAGTCGGTCATCTTTAGCTTCGTCTTTTTTTCACTTCAAGAAGGAAAGGAAATATGCGAACGTTCCGGTATGTATAGGTATAGTGATGTGAGGTAAACAGAGAACTAGAGTAGTGGCGGGTCAGCACGTATAGTGGGTCCTGTGAACATCCCTTGCACAACTGTCATAACAGAAGAATATACGTTGCATGGCATAAACAGTCTTTTGCCCCAAGTATTTGTCGGCACTGACATCATTTTGATAACATGTTTTCCCAAAATTAAACACAAAGTCGATGTAGGCCTTGAATAAACAGTACAGAAGTTATCGTAGAGTGGAATGCTTCTGTATATTTCACAAATGTCGTCTACGATTGTTTATTTGATCGAGCATGATCATCAGAGGTCATATGAAGGTAAAGGTTCACGTTGATTTTCTTCATAACACTTTTCTTGATGTTAGAAGGTAAGGTAAGGATTTGTAATTTGTATTTCTAGACTTATCTGGAAATACGTTGATACAGTTGAAAATCAGAACGAGCCTGTCTGTCTGCCTGTCGGTCGGTCCGTTGCTTGCCGAATCTAAAGACCAAGTTCACAGTTGTAGATCAAACTTCACAGGAACACCGCATGAAACAGTGGCCAGCCTCAGGAGCCATTGCATTTGCTCTACATCTTTGACAAACACCTTGTGTTCTATGTCTAAAAAAAATGGTTGAACCGACTTTGATGATTTTGTTATACATAAGGTACTTCAGTTCATGGCCAATAATTCATGGTCGGTCCGTTGGTCGGTCAGTCGGTAGGTCGATCGTACTGTTGGTTGGTATTTCACATTTCTTTCCAAAACACATTTGTTTTTATCATTTTAACATTGGTTTGACCGATTTTTTTATGTATTTTATTATTTATATACTGTAATTATTGCTTAACTTTTTAAAGTATTCATCTTCGCACGTTTTCAAAGGTCAAAGTAACTGAGGTCCATCATTTATAAATATGTTTTGCTCAGTATCTTCAAATACCTTTACAAATTTGATAAATTCAAGAGTGAGCATATGTTTCTTTAAAATAAAATTAAAAGAGAACAATCACACACAAAGTACCACTTTTGAACGTGTATTCAGGTGTGTATGTGTGTGGGGGGGAGGGTGTGTATGTAAAACGCCGTGATTGAGGTCCAGGGTTTGATACGCTGACGGGTAAATGAGGTCATTTTTTTTAAAATGGCCCCCTCACCTTGGACCTCAGTTATTTTAACTATAAAACCGTTGAAAGCACCTTCCAAAACGACTGCATGCCAAATTTCGAAGGATGACCCCACTTAAGCCTCTATACGGAAACTTGCCAAACACAGTGTTTAGTGTATTTTGACAAACGCTGGCAAACGTTAGTGTATGAGAGAGAGCGAGGCGCCAGCGCATGCGCAGTTGATTTTTGTTTCTTGGCTCACGGGATAGACTTGCAAGCATGTCGTCGGTAACCAACAGAAGGTACGTGTCTTTTGGTAATCAATTTGACTAAATTAACCCTCATCACGGGCATTTAGCTGATACTTTTCTGATGAATAATCTCTATAGGAGTACGTTTATTATAATATAATTAATCTCTAATTGCCTGCCATGTCTAAATCGCCGGAACTTGTTTATTGTGTTTAAAACCCAGTTTGCAATGTTATTTTTTTTAATGATGGCATACACCCTGACACTCTTTCTCCACTGCATTTTAGCGTTCATGATTGACTCATTCATTCACACCGAGTGTACATAAAACGTACTAAAACTGTGTCGGGAGGAGTCTGCTCGTCCTGTACCTCAGACTAACTGAGGCTCAGTTATTTCAGTCTTATTGAATTGTCCAAAGCACACGTTCGGAAACGATTGCATGCACAGTTTTACACAGTTAGGAAACAATTTTAGTGCATGAACTGTCAAATGGATCGCACAAAACATCGCCCTCATAATTAGTCTAATTGAATTAGAAATGATCATAATGTTTCGTTTCAGATCTAAATTGTTTACATATTTTTTTATTTGTTTTTGGGCCTTAGGTCAACATATTTGTTTTTGTGCTTTCTCTTAGCTGCAAGGCATCCAGCGAAGGATCACTGAGCTTGGTCAGATCACTGCAGTGATAAATCTGTTATTTGACACTCCATAATTGATTTATGACTAACCCTTGATAAATTAGCCAAGATATTTAAAGGACTCCACCTCTTTCAGCTTATTTCCATTCATGGTAAGTTTGGTGGTAATGTTCCCGTGGCTGTCCACCAACACCTTGCTTTTTTCTGAGCTGACCTCCATGCAATAGGCGCCCACACGATCAACAAGTTTGTCTTGTTAAAATCTCATGTAAACAGTGCATTATGTTGGATCTACATGTGACACAAGAAAACACAAGTAGTCACAGCAGAGGCACGAACCCGTTTTTTGAATGTCAGTGTATGAATCGAAGATGATTGTTATTGAGTTTATTAATTTTGCCTATGTGTCTGTAAGAAAGTGAGCTATATTGGTGCTGGTTGCCAACTGAGCCTTTTTGTACAATGAAGTGTGTGCCAACTTGTGTACTTTGCTTCTTGACAAACTTTACTTTACATTGCCATCTTTGATTTATCCTGATTTGAATTATTGTATTTAAAATAAAATACATTAATCAACCTGCAAACAGCATCAGTACACTTTGAAAACTCCGATCAGGTGAATTCATGTTAATATTCCTTATTAGTCTATATCCAAGATAGTGTAGGTAACGTAGTGTAGGTAACGTCTGCCTCAGTACTAGTTATTACTTGCGAGTAATGGTTGAAGATAATTTCGTAAGATATAACTTTTCTTTCCTTTTTCTTGCATTATTTCTTCTTTTTTGTAATTACTTTTTTATTGCTGAACTTTAACTTTGATAGAAAATATAATTATAGTTCTCTTTTATTTACAGCAATGCCAGTTACCAGAGACCACCTGCTTGTACATTTGGCGCTTGGAAAAGTAAAAAGGTACAATCAGGTATGATTATATTTATAATTTGTAGTAAGTCTACTTGTAGGGCCTTTTTTGAAAAAAAAACATTTACTGAGATTTTGTGTATACTTTTGTGTTTAGGTACTTCTGTACGTTCGCATGATTGCTCAAAACGTTATAAATGGATTGCATCTTTTTCCTCTTAAAAACACCTGACTTGTGTCACTAGATTAGGGTTAAGACCCGTGAATAAACTTAGTGTTAGATTAATTTATTATCTATTAATCCCCAGCTCCACCCTCAACTCTCTTCAACCACACAAATAGTATACAGAAAATTGTTTTCCCTCGATCTCTCATCTCTCTGCAAACTAACCCTACTTTCCTTGATGCAATTCCAAAATTGGTTTGTGAAAAAAAATACGAGTCCAATTTTCTTAAGTTCAAAAAATAGCCTGTTAAAACAAAACAAATCTCTCTCTCTCTCTCTCTCTCTCTCTCTCTCTCTCTCTCTCTCTCTCTCTCTCTCTCTCTCTCTCTCTCTCTCTCTCTCTCTCTCTCTCTCTCTCGCTCTCTTTCTCACTCCGTTGTGGTGCCGGGGCTTTCAGTATAAATAGTATCCCCACTTTCTGGAAATGTAGTGCTTTAATTCCCACTTTCGCTGTTTTTCTCATTTGTTCTTTCTCATTCCTGCTCTGTTCTATCAATCTGCTATACTATCTTCTTCTTCGCTAGACCAGTCACCTACCGTTTTTCTTGAAAACTCTTCCGGGACAAGACTCCTTCTTTATGTGTGAGGTCTGTTGGATCAGCTTGGGAATATTGAACGCTTTCTGCCAGGTGGTCAGTAGGGCTTCATATGATGTTAATTTTTAGCAACGTAGGCATTTTATATGTATGTGTTTTGTTGATATTGTATAATGATGTTTGTATTCTATTTTGTTTTTGTAAACGGGGGTTCGATAAATTAGAATATAGCCTCAGCGTCCCCTGCTTGGGATGTCTTTATTTTAAAGTGACTGGCTGGTTGGGAGCCTTCAGTTTTACCACTAGGGTTGTTTCAGCAGATCTTTTATGTGGATCAGGGGTTGTCCGGTCCTGATTTGGCTCGGAAGAGTCCGCTAGACCTAAAGCAATAATCATGTAATGTAATTCTCTCTCTCTCTCTCTCTCTCTCTCTCTCTCTCTCTCTCTCTCTCTCTCTCTCTCTCTCTCTCTCTCTCTCACTGCTTGCTCCACATGGACAGGAGCCTAGAAAATGTAGCCTAATAAAAGATATTCACCTTGTAACCCAGTTGGCTAGCCGCGGTCAACGAATTTGTATCTGCAGTCAGAAAACAACAATGAGCAATGAATTCAATATCACGAATACCACGACCAGACTAAACATAGCATGGGGGAACACGTCTCTCTGCCATCATTGCTCACGAGCTGCGCTCAGCGATGTACACCTCTCGGAGAAAGGACGCCTCCAAGAACTTGGAGCTGGCTACACCCTCTGCTGGTTAGACAGGAAGACGTATCTCAGAAGTGGGCTCCGTGATCAAGATCTCCATTGAAACCAAGCTAGAAAACCTACCAATGGGTCGTTCTGACCTAATCATCTTCATGCGCCTCCCACTGAGAAACTAGCAATAAGTCACCATTCTCAGTGTGCCTCTCCAACCCCACTGACAGAGCCCGCAGAAAAGGGCAAATTATACGCTGATCTGCGCAGCCCCCTAAAGAGCATCCCCGCAGACGACAAAGTCATCCTCCTTGGCGACTTCAGCGCTAGAGTATTAAAAGACTGAAGCCTGGCAATGAGTCCTCGGCAAGCATGGTGTAGGGAAATGCGACGACAATGGCCGCCTATTGTTAGAGTTCTGTACAGAGCAGGAGCTAAACATCACCAACACCATTTTTCAGCAAAACGACAGCTAAAATACCAGGCGAACTAAAGCGAACAGTGCTTTCGGGCGACAACTAACAGCTGAAAACAAAAAGTCTGTTTACGGTATCCCTACCGACCCTAAATTTTGGCCCGACCCTAAACTTTTTTTGGGGGGATCATCTGGGAAAATAAGAGAAAGAGCCCCAAAAACTTGCACCAAAGTGAAAAAGGTTCATAAAAAAACAAAAACAAAAAAACGTACGCCTACCGAGCGACCTTAATTTTTTCCTATGTTACCGTAAACAGACATTTGTTTTGTTGTTGCCTATTCAGCGTGTAAGGAGCTGTCGTCATCACCACCCTGCTGTATGGTTTCTAGTCCTGGGCTCTCTACTGCCGCAAACGCTTCACCAGCGCTACCTGCGTACCATCCTCGGCATCCACTGGAGCGACTATGTCGCCAACGTTGAGGTCCTTAAGCAGGCATGCAGAGACCGTACGCATAGAGGCCTTTCTGCTGAAGAAACAAAATTGCTGGGCAAAGAATGGAGGGTCACCACCTGCCCAAAATCACCCTGTACGGCGAGCTCGCCTATGGACACCAAGACAGAAGGGTACACATGGACAAAATACAAAGACTGTCTCAAGAAATGACTCGGGGCCTTTCACATCGACCACCGCCAGTGGTCTTTCCTTGTTGCGGAACGCGCCACTTGGCACTCCCTCATTTTCAAGACACCCATCTCCTTTGAGGATTCTAACACAGTTAGCCTTTAGGACAAGCGACTCCGAGAAAAAAAAAGCAAAAGAAAAAGCGAAGCCGCCACTCAGAACCCTGACCACACCTTCCCTTGTAGGCACTGCGGCAGAGCCTGCCTGTCTTGGATTGGCCTCCCCAGCTATAAGCGTGCCAGCAGACGAAGTGTAGAACCCGCATTCGCGAAGTCAAAATCATTTTGATGATAATGTCTAATGATAATGAATACCTACTCTTATCTTAGACTGTCTTACAACAAGTTAGAACATTGATCTTTTTTTAAAAATTACTAACATTACATCTAAACATACTCTATTTTTGTGTAATTAAATAATGGCAATAATCACTATTAAAACAAGTATTAACTTCCGTGTAAATTGATAGGTACCGGTCGACACACAGAGCCCCATTTACGAATGGGGCCCCTAATATTGCAATGTGGGTGCATGTACATGTACCTATTCGCAATTTCATTTTCAATTCTAAATGCATGAGAGGTCACGTGAAGGTCAAAGTCATCCCAAGGTTAAATTCACTGACGGTTAAGGTCATCCCACATTGGTTTTGAGGTGGAAAAAATGCACTAAACCGAAAATTTAAATAAACCAAAACGAGCTTTTCTTAATCCTAACATACCTATGTTTACTTCACAGGCTCACTAAACTTCATGTTTACAAATCACACTGAAAGGGATACATCTTTGCCTTCTACTTTTGGAGCAGACATTGAAGAAGAAGGGAATACATCTGCTTCTGGAGCAGACCAAGCTGAAGATGAAGGGAACACATCTTTGCCTTCTACCTCTGGAGCAGACCACTTTACAGATGAAAGGAAAACATCTTTAAGCTTTGCCTTCTACGTCTACGGATTTTATTACAATAGACATCGTAGAGGTAAAGTATAAAACCCCTTAAATGAATAATTTTAGAGACCTAAACAATTGTGACTAAACTATCTTACTCTATAAAAATATTGTAATTGTTTACCAAAGTAATACATTGTGTTATAGACTTTTCAAATACAACAGACAGCACTATTATATTGTCAATATTATTTGAACACTTTAATTATTCTTTTTTTTGGTTGATTTTGGACACTTTATTGCCTTTTTTAATCGGGAAATTTCGGGTCGCCTTACCAGGGCGTAGTCACAGCCTGTGGTGTGCCCAGACCCAACCTACCTAATATTAGTTGTGTTGGGGTGGCGGTCAGGTATCTTAGGGTAACAGCAACCTTGATGGCTGGTTCTAGGGTTCTATCCAGTTGGTATAATGTAGAATGATCCTAGGAGACAGTCTGCCAACCAATTGGGCTCCATTTGTATGAAGTTGAAGAAGAATGCTGTTTCTTCTATGGAAGTGTACATAAATAAGTCTCCTTGGGGCGGCCAACCATGGTCTCGTACAAAATGCCGGGGTCTACGTTTTCTTTTACTCACTAGCTCTTGTACAAGGACCAAGCTGGCAAAAATGCAAGTTTTTATGCATTAGCAATAAGACGAAGAACTCACCTCTTTAAATCTCGGTGTCTAGCAAGCAACTGCATATTGGCAGAATATGTGTTCCGCTTACTATGTAACTTCGGCAAATCCTGACAAACATTGGTAACAGAACGCTAATAAAACGCTGTCAACACGCCACGGTCGCTGTAACATCGTTAAAGAGCGGAATTGGACTGTTGATGTGGTAACGGCACGGTATCTGATCGCTAGTTATTAAATGTTGCTTCAACGCTAATCATCGGAGCTACCATGGAAAAGAGCGGCATAGAGCGGAACGCTATTGGAGTGCATACATTCCAAAAATGGCCGTTTGTGCAGTGGTCTGATCGTAGTGGCATATGAAGCTAAAACGGATGTGTGGAATAGAGGCATTAATTTTGAAAAAAATTGTGGGTTGATTTTGACATAAAAATACTTTATAACTTAAAAAAATTGATTTAGAAAAATGAGATTTAAGGTTATTTTAAAGAAATAATATTGATTATTTATTGCAGGAATCTTCAGAGGATTCGTGTGCGTCTAACATTTTTTCCAGAACTGACCCCAGAGAATCCAAGTTCTAGTAAGGACCAATGGATGAACAATGGTTTGGGCACACGCTAGCAATGTTTCATGTTAAGCAACGTCGGGAAGAGTTAGCACTTTGATGGCTGTGAATGCTTGGGTGAGAAGGTAACCACCAAAAGACATCCTTCGGATGAAAGTATAAACCGAGATATAGTCTGTGCACAAACATTCCATCGCATGGACTTTAAAGATCATGACGCTCATGTCCTAGACGGATGATCGCCGACGACACAAAATCTACCCAGCACTCACTAGGTCCTGCGACTGGGGCGAACTGAATTAGATCACATAATGGCCAGCGTCATAAGCAGATCTTGGGCTAGAAAAGCGCTATATAAATAAATAAATAAATAAATTTGGAACTAATGAATTGATGGAAAGCAATTGCATTTGTTATATATTTGATCTAATTTTGTAATATTTTATCTCCAATCAGTGGCAATCGGCCACAGAATGAAATTGCAGTGTGGAAAAAAAATGGCGGTTGCAGTTTCATATCAGAATTTAGACAATTCGATCTCTTTTACTACTTGCCACTGGATTGTTGGTTATATGCACTGCAGAAGTAAAAAGTCGATTATTTGTTTCATTTGGTTATGGTATAATGTGGTTACGACTTTTTAAAAGACAATTTTGCAGAAACATAATTTTTATTAATGGAAATAAAAATGTCCTATCCTACCCTATCCTATCCCGTAACTTGGAGGTCGTAGGGGCACCACAGTTGATTCAGAACAACAATCTCACCAACACTCATCAACATCTTCCTAGAGCGCATCATGTCAGATGCACTTGCAGACCATGAAGGCACAGTCAGCATAGGGGGTAGAACAATCTCCAATCTTCGTTTTGCAGATGACATTGATGGATTGGCTGGAGAGGAACAAGAACTTGAACAGCTGGTACAGAGGCTTGACACCACCTCCAGAGCCTATGGAATGGAAATAAGTGCAGAGAAGACCAAATTGATGACCAACAACACCAATGGCATCAACACGGACATCAAAGTCCAAGACCAGTCCCTCAACACAGTGCATAGCTTCAAATATTTAGGAGCCATTGTATCAGACAATGGGTCCCGACAGGAAGTCCTCTCCAGGATCGCACAAACAACTGCTGGCCTGACAAGGTTGAAGCCCATTTGGAAAGACAGGACCATCAGTCTACATTCCAAAGAAAGACTGCTGCGCTCCCTTGTCATCTCCATCTTCCTATATGCTTGCGAAGCATGGACCCTCACAGGAGATCTCCAACGAAGAATACAAATCATGGAGATGAGGTGCTACAGAAGACTTCTGGGCATTTCCTATACCCAACACATCACCAACGACGAAGTCCGACAGACCATCACACAAGCCATTGGACAACACGATGACCTGCTCACAGTGGTGAAGAAACGGAAACTCCGATGGTATGGTCACGTCACCAGATCATCAGGCCTTGCAAAGACTATTCTGCAAGGCACAGTGCAAGGAGGTAGAAGAAGAGGGTGACCGAAAAAGAGGTGGGAGGACAACATTCGAGAATGGACTGGTTTGACACTGAGCGAAGCCATCAGGGCTGCTGAGGACAGAGAAAGCTGGAGTATGCTGGTTAAACGATCATCTGTGGTGCCCCTACGACCTTCGGATTACGGGACAGGATAGGATAGGGATAGGACGGTACGGCCCCAGCCTTTATCAACAATGAAATATGTGTGGGGAGGTACAAGCGCACTCAAGACCCACCTCTAATCTTAGCTGCTTAGCGTGTACAGGATAGATCGTGAGGAGACGTGCTAAAAAAATTAAATATGTTACATTAGCTACATGTACAAACAACTGCGCCAAGGTAACATCATATTATTACAACAGGGTAAATAGCTTAGCACTAAACACTTTATCCTCGTGATAATAAAAGCTAAGTGGATAAGAATTAAAAGCTAACACAAAAAATAAGAAAATGCTTTGTACCTCATATTGCTGTTGGTAGTGCACTAAACAAGGTGTGTACAGAAAAATTTGGCATTGTAAAAGGTCAATGGATAACATATTAAACTTTAGTATTGTTTTGAGTTGGTACTTGGAATTGTTTGACATGCAGTATCAATTTACTTCCAACCCTGTACACTGGCACATTTCAGTGTCCAATTTTTGTTAGCATGACCGGTTCAACTGAACAAAAATTCCTTCATTTTAGAAGTCATTATTTCAAATGGCTCCGCTTCAATCTTTCACCATCTTTACTATTTCAATTACTTCACTGGTAATAGCCAGCTCCAGCCAAGTAAGTTAAGCTCAGGCACTGCACTGTTTATAGCATTGAGCTATACATGTATACTGCTTGTTAGCATTCAGTAACATGTAGTCTGAGTCCATGGGCGACGTTTGTGTTCATGGTAGGAGTATAGCGAAAGGCGAGACATTTCCTTTTGCTGGCAGACCACGAGGTGGAGGAGAGATAGAGAGTTGTTGTTGTTGCATCAATTTTTATTCATCAGATTAACATAAGTTGTACTGATGTAACATAAACAATTTACAACATCTAACATGCGCACATCATAGATATTTTCCAAATTAAGTAATTAATTAATCAAACTATAGAAATCATGATACTACTAACATACACATACACTTTTAACAACATACATTCATTCCCTTGTAACAATTCATTGATTAAGAAATACACAAAGGAAAAAAACAACAACAACAAAAAAAAAAATAAAAACTTTCAACTTCACCTGTGAAGAACGAAGTTTTTATAAATGTTATTTTGCGTCTTACAGAAAGTTGAAATTAGGCCTCCAGGCCCTTACCCTCCTCCCCCTTCCATCCCCCCAACCTTCCCCCCCTCCGCACACCCCATAAACAATGATAAAATAATCAATCAAAACTAAATCAAATTCAAAGTCATAAATAATTCCTCCCACCCTCCCTCCCTTCCATCCAAAAAAAAATAAATAAATAAATAACATATATTTATTGAAACTAATAATGCTTAATTAAATAAATTAGGTACAAAGAATACACAGACAATTACTAAACCAATTGTTAGAAGATATTTAGAAAAAAATGAATAATTCATGACTTCTAAGTAAATCTATGAGCATTAAGCTCAATGACCAATCAGAATGATCTTCTGGATATATAATACTTGAGATTGACATAGGTAGCTTTAATTTATTTAATCTAATGAGTAAAGGCTAAAAATGGTTATAATTTTGTTGACATTCAAATATTAGGTGATTTACATTAAAAAATATACCACAATTACAAAGAACTGGAGGATTTAAGAAACGAGCACGCCAAGCATTTAGCCTTAGTCTGTGAAATAAACTGTTAATAATCTACCATGCGCACATCATAGATATTTTCCACATTATCAAACCATAAACATTATTATACTACTGACATACACACACATTTGTAACAACATACATTCCTTTATAACAATTAGTTCACATTAAAACAAAAAAAAAATTAAAAGAAATAAATAAACAGTGGAACCGTTCAACTTCACCTGTGAAGAACGAAGTATTTATAAATGTCATTTTACGTCTTACAGAAAGTTGAAGTTTGGCCTCCAAGCCCCTACACCTCCACACCCCATTAAATAAAAAATAATAATAATAATCATAATAATAATAATATTTAAAAAATAATAATAATAATAAAATTAAAAATGATAAAATAATAATAATAATAATTATTATTATTTATTAAAAAGAACTAAAAAATAAAATAAAATAAAATGAAAAACTCAACATTAAAACTCACCCCCCTCGACCTTCCCTCCTCTCCCAAACCAAAATAAATAATTAATAAATATTTATTAAAACTAATAATGCTTAATTAAATAAAATAGGAAAATAGGTACAAACAATTAAATTTAATAAAAAAGGCTAGACTATTTGTAAAAAATTAAAACAACAAACAAACAAACCATTAAAAGAAATTGAATAATTCATGACTTAATGAAATCTATGATCAAACAAACAAAACATTAAAAAGAAATTGAATAATTCATGGCTTCTAATTAAATCTATGAGCATTAAGCTCAATGACCAATCAGAATGTTCTTCTGGATATACAATACTTGAGATTGAGATAGGTAGTTTTAATTTAGTTAATATAATGAGTAAAGGCTGAAAATGGTTATATTTTTTTTGACATTAAAATATTAAGTGATTTACATTCAATATGCTACCACAATTACAAAGTACTGGAGGATTTATGAAACGAGCACGCCAAGCATTTAGCCTTATTCTGTGAAATAAACTGTTAATATGAAAAGATTTTGAAATAGATATAACATTTTGTGATACTGGTGAATTATCCAAATAATAAGTTTCAATGACCTCTTGCTTGTATTGCTCATTCCACTGATTCCAAGCACATCGTTTTATTTGATTGTTAATTTCATTTGTTGTCAAATTGAAAAATAATTTAATGGATTCATCTGAAGATGCAGCACTCTTTGCTAAGTGGTCAACAATTTCATTTCCTAGTATATGTAAATGACTAGGTATCCAAATTAATGAAATATCCGATCCCCTGGTAATGATTTGATGACATAACATCTTTATTTCTGTTAGCACTTCCTGTCTCTCTTTACTAACCCAAGAAGACAAAGCCGATAATGCTGATTTTGAATCAGAAAAGATTGTTATTTTTAAAGGAATACTAGTCAAATCAGTTATGAAAGATAAACTCATTAATATTGCAATTAGTTCAGCGGTAAAAATCGTACTACCTTTCGGTAAAAAATATTGTCGGGATATTTTAAAATCGGGAATATAAAATGCTGCTCCAGTATTTCCATTGTCCAAAACTGATCCATCAGTATAGATGTGCAACGAATTTTGAGAATACAAATGAATATATTATTGTGCAATTGTTGCCAATAAGAAAGGATTTTCTTTTTTTGAAATATGTCCATAATCCAAAATTTTCTCCGGAGCTAAAAGAAGCCAAGGCGGATATGGGCTGCAAGGAATAACATATGGTGACGTTGTATCAATTGATGTGGAGTTTGTTAAAGGAAATATATATTCATTAATTGACATAAAAACAATTTTATTTTTAAATCCTTTGTTAATTTCCATATTTTTACCTAGCTCAATTGTTGTAGAATTTACAGTTGATTTTGCCCGTGTAACATATTGTGCAGTTTGTAACCTGTTTTGGTCAAGAAATGGTAATACCCCTGCTTCTTTATATGTTTTTGACGTTGAAGACCATTGGGGTATGCCAAGAGCTATTTTTAAAGACATGGAATCAATGCTAGTCAACCTATTTAAAGCTGATTTTGATGCTGTGAAATAGACTTCTTTTCCATAATTTAATATAGATCTAATAGTAGCAATAGCTATATAGATCAAACATGAAAAGTTGTTTGCCCAAGGTTGTTTAGATAGCACTTTTAATAAACTTATTTTCTTTCTTGCTTTGTCAATTAAGTGTTTAATATGACAATTCCACAAAAGTTTGGAATGAAAAACAATTCCAAGAAATTTAACAGACTTACTTGGATAAACATTTATATTGTTTACCTTGATTGATAAAAATGTATTATTAAAATCAATACATTTTTTGGTAAATATCATAAAAACTGTTTTGTCTCCCGATAAACAAAATCCATTTTCAAACATATATTTTATATTATTATCAACCATGTACTGATACTCCTTTAATATAAATTTTGTTCTTCTATTTTGTTTATGAAACTTACATGAAACGGTTTTCCATAATGCAATATCGTCAGCAAAAAGCGATATTATGCATTCTTTGAAATCAATATTTTTCATATCATTAATCATTATAGAAAATAAAATAGGAGCTATAACACTTCCTTGTGGAACACCCATATTTACTGTTTTTGACTCTGATAATGAACCCTTGACGCGTACTTGAAAAGTTATGTTTGATAAAAAGCTTTTAATGAACATATATAAATTACCTTTAACACCGATTTGTTTTAATTTCAACAATAACTTGAAGTGCCAAACTGAATCATATGCTCTATGTATATCAAAGAAAGTAGCTAAGACTGATTTTCGCTTAGAAAATGCTTTTTTAATATGTGATGATAATCGAACAGAATTATCAGTTGTACTTCGACCTTTTCTAAATCCAGCTTGAAAAACTGGAAAAATATTTTTACTTTCACAATAAAATTCTAATCGAAACTTTATCATTCTTTCATATAATTTAGCAAGATGAGGAGTTAAGGAGATAGGTCGGTAACTTTCAGGCTTTGATTTTGGTTTTCTATGTTTTAATATTGGTGTAATAGTAGCATGTTTCCATTCAGAAGGAATAGCTCCCTGTTCCCAACATATCTGGTAGAAATCTACAAGTTTTTGCATAAAATCAGTAGGAAAGTGTTCTACCATGATATATGAAATTGGATCAATGCCTGTAGATACTTTTAATTTACCAACGCTTTTAATAGCTTGAAGTAATTCATTTAATGTTAATGGTTGGTTTATAGCAGAAGTATCAGTGGCTATGTCATTATCATCAGTACTAATTTCATTTTTATGTTCCTGTTCGTATAATTCTCTTCTTTCTTGCTCTGATACAGACAAAGAATCTGTCCTACTAGTTGCAGCGAACGTCTCAGCGAATAATTCAGCTTTATCTTTATTTGTCTTATACGTTTTATTATTTAGTAATTGTTACACTCAGTTCGATGTTGGTGTTTTCTATCAGTATCTGATTCAGCCCCGATGCTTGAATTCCTGATAGTTGTGTAACTCAGATTCGTTTATTCACGCAGCCCGTCCAAACAGCATACAAGTCACAAAGTCGACGTATGAAGTTTTCCACTTTTATTCAGCACACATCAACAACTGCATACAATTCTCAACTCAACTCAACAACTTTCACAGCAACTCTCCAAATCACTATCAACAACTTTACTCTCTCAACAGCAACTCGGCACACGATTAAATAACCTCTCTCTTTTCTCGAACAATTTGGTACACGGTAGAAAATGACGCACTGCCACCAATCGAACTAAAGATCGTCATCACTGGCTTACGTCATACACATTTCCTCTACTTCCGGGAACATTCACGACCTTCGATATCCATCGGGAAATTTCTATCGACAGTAATAAACATGCAGATCCCGAAAATTCTACAACCATATCGACTAACGCAAATCATCAACGTTATACAAAGCCTCTCCTAACAACAATGCAAACTCAAATCAAAGGTAAATAAACTTCATTATTGAATACTTTGCAAAACGAAACGATTAGATCTATCGTGCGCGCTTTCGACATACTTTCGTACGCGTTTCAAAGTAACATAACCCCCCACTCAAGAAGAAATTTACCCAATTTCTTTCAACAACGTTGAAACGTAATGCCCAAACAAAATCAGAAATTAAGACTTATTTCAGCCTGTCTGAACACTATCAACGTTCTCAGTTCATTCACACAGTCAAAGTTTCTCATCTGCAAGTCTTTTTGGATATTGTCAATATTCACATTTATCTACACAGTCAATGTTTTTTCATCCGCGAGGAAACGACGCCCTCGTCAGTTACCGTCATCATCGGCCCAGGGTCAAAGACGGTGATCTTGTGGGCATTCCTGGAATCAGTGCATCCTCCGTTGTCTCCCTCTTCCATCGAACATCCGATGAAGTCGACGTTGTCAGCTCCCAGAATGCATTTGCTGGGTCTCACGGTCAGGTTGGCTTCTGCGGGACGGTGGAACAGCTCCCTCAAGGTCTGCAGATGCTCCTTCCAGGTCTGGGTGTGGACTTCGTGTTCGACCAAAGTTGTAGAGCCAGGGACATCGCTGAAGTTGTGGGGAAACTCGCCCATAAGGTCCTTGAGCTCCATCTTTTGACCTTCCGTCAAGCTTGGTCCTAGCTTAACATCATCGATGCCTTCTTTGCTGTGGAAGTCTCCCAGTTCCAACAGTTCTTCGCTGTCAAAGCTGTTGTCGATCTCAGCTGCTGTGGCTGCGTGCACAGTCTCTGATGGCCTTTCCACGTACAGCTTAAGGAGGTTGGCGTGGTATATGTTGGAATGCTGGCCGACCTTCACCTTGTAGTCGTTGATTCCCACCACGGTCTCCACTTCGTACGGGCCTTTCCACTGCATCAGCAACTTATTATGATCGGTAGGTAGCAGCACCAGCACTTTGTTGCCAGGTTTAAACTTCCTGTTCACAGCCCTACGATCGTAGTAGTGCTTTCCACAGTCTTGGGACTTCTTCAGGTTTTCTCTGGCTATCTCGAGAGTCTGCTCCAGCTTCTCCCGTAGCTCAAACACGTACTGGTAGCTGTTCTTCACTTCTGGGGTCTCTACTTCTTTCGTCCACAGTTCTTTTAGGATGTGCATCGGCCCTCGGATGGTTCTTCCGTACAACAGCTCGAACGGAGAAAAGCCGGTGGACTCCTGCGGTACTTCTCTGTAGGCGAAAAGTAAGGCGTTGATATAGCGATGCCATTGTCTGGGCTGCTCGCTGCACAGTTTCTTCAGGGTGGACTTCAGCGTAGCATTGAACTTTTCGACAAGCCCGTTGCACATTGGATGGTAGGGTGTCGTAGTTAAATGCCGGATGCTCAGCAGTCTGTTGACCTCCTTCATGCAGTCAGAGACGAACTGCGTCCCGAGGTCTGTCAGAATTTCTTCAGGCACTCCATGTCTACTGAACATATCCACCAGTGCCTCTGCTACAGTTTCAGTGTCAATCTTCTTCAGTGGCACTGCTTCTGGGTACCGAGTCGCATAGTCCACTAAAGTCAGTACCCACCGATGACCTTCTTCACTCGGAGGTCTTATTTCGCCGATTAAGTCTAAGGCCACCCTCTTGAAAGGTCGGTCGATCAGAGGCATCCTCTGCATAGGCACTTTCGGGACCCTTCCTCGAGGTATGGTCTTCTGGCAAATGTCACACGATCGGCAGAAACGGCTGACGTCCGCATGAAGTCCTGGCCAGAAGAACACCGCCTGGATTCTGTCTGACGTCTTCTTGATACCTAGGTGACCTCCCATAATTGAGTCATGCGCTACTTCCATCACCTGGCGCCTTAAAGGTAATGGTACCAGTACTTGACGTAGTGGTTTACCTCCGTTGACCCTCGGGTGCTGGAAGATTCTGTACAGGATCTTGGCCTTCACCTCAAAATAGACCGTGCCACTGCCCTTGGTCACGTGGTCTTGGCGGTTCCTATACTTGTTTAAAGTGCTATCAGCTTCCTGGAGCTGGATCAGCTTATCTCTGTCCACGATGGCAGCTTTGGAGTTGTCGGCGACCTTCAGTGGCGTAGACGTCTTGTCTCTCTTGGCCTGGGCCCTGGTAGTAACAGCACCGACGATCTCTGGTCGGCAGGGCTGAGCCGGAGTAACCACATTGTCCCGTAGCAGCTCTGTAAGGTCTCCATCGGGAAATGGCAATGGATCCTCCTCCACAACTTCGACGCGTTGGGTTGAGGCAGGACTCCACTCTGGATCGGGGTTTTCGGGTCGTCTCGCGCCGTCGATATTCCCGATCATCAAATCATACAGCGGCTTCTTCAGGCAAACCGCTTCGACTTCGCCTATGTAGAAAGGGGTGTTGACATGAATTTTCGCAACTGGCGCTTTCAAACATTTGCTGTCGGCCATAAGTGTCCATTTAGAATCGCCAGTGAATTGTTCTTTAGCGATTAGGTCTTCTCTGACGATGACCCCACTGCAGCCAGAGTCTCTTAAGACAGTCACTTCATGATTTCTGACGCGTCCCTTTGAAACAGGCATGTTCTGGACGGTCACAGCTGCGCTGGCGACGACGGGGATGGATTTTCCGTTGGCAAGGAGAAGTTGGCCATCGGTCATGCACTCTTGCACGTCGGCAGGAGTAGCCGTGCGCTTGGTCTCACTCGGAAGAATGACGCTCCCGCCGCACACTTGATGGTCAGATCTACTGGTTTGCCGTTGATTGGAGAACCGCCTCTGCCGGTTGCCCGCCGCTGCGTTGTCCGTACTGCTCCGCTGTCCGCTACTTTTGTTTTGAGGACAATTAACCGCCCTGTGGTCTGTAGCGTTGCAGGTGAAACAGCCTCTTGAATGCCCTTCCCTGGGAGGAGGCGTGGAGTCAGTGTGTCTCTGGCTCGTCTGGCTCCCTTGGACCTGGTTCCCATGGTTTGCAGTCTTCTGAAAATGTTTCGTCGCGCTGGGTGGCCCCAGGGTCTTCCCATGAGCGATGAGATATCTTTCAGCAGCCTCAGTCACATCTTTAAGCGTCTGCAGCTTTTGTTCTTCTAAGTGGGTCGCTAGGTCCTTGTGACAGGCATTGAGAAATTGTTCCTTCACGATCAGGTCATGGAGACTGTCGTAAGACTTCCTTTCGCCTGATAACTCCACCCACTTGTGTAGATATGACGACAGGCGCTCCACAAACTGCTTTGGCGTCTCGTCTGACTTAGGCCGGCATTCACGGAAGCGTTTACGGTAGCCCTTCTCTGTAAAGTTGTAGCACTGCAACAGGGCCTCTTTCAAGACGTCGTAGTTTTTGGCGTCATCGTTCGACAGTCTGGTGTAAACTTCGAGAGCTTGCCCCGTCAGAAGTGCACTTAGTCGAATCGCCCAGTCTCGAGGTTGCCAATTGGAGCTTTCGGCGAACCTTTCGAATCTGGCCAGATAGCTGTCGATCTGGTCCTTCCCGTCGACGAAAGCTGGCAATTTTGGAGCCGTATGGTCGTTGGTGACTTGTGGCGCATGCTGATTGTTTTGGATACGCGCCAATTCTAGCTGGTACTGACGATCTCTTTCTTGCTGCTGCTGTTCAATTTCCAGACGCTTCAGTTCAAATTCTCTTTCTTCACGGCGACGCTGCTCTTCCTTTTCTAGACGCTTCTCTTCTAATTCTCTTTCTTCACGGCGACGCTGCTCTTCTAATTCTCGTTCTTCACGGCGACGCTGCTCTTCTACTTCTAGACGCTTCTGTTCTAGTTCTAGTTCTTTTTCTAGACGCTTCTCTTCCAATTCTCTTTCTCGTATTCTCTCCTGAGACTTGACGTACTCCGTCAGCTGCTTGCCTTTTAGATTCAGTTCAACCCCTTTCTGCCAGAAGTCAGCCATCTTGATGCTTCTGGAAAGTTCTTTTCAAGAAAGTTCTTTTTCTAGAAAGTTCTTGACTGGAGAGTTTTTTTTTTTCTGGAAAGTTCTTGACTGTGCTGTACCTTTCTAGACTGTTCTAGAACAGCACGCTTTCTGCAGTAGCGCTGATGCTTGTCACTAGTCGCCTTCGCTGACGCAGGCCCCGCTGTCCTCGTCGTATGCAACGCTGCACCACGCTGGTGTTGATGTACACGCTCCTGTGCTGAAGTAGACGCGACGTCCGTTCGTCGCTCTCTCTAATACTGGCGATGTAGCTCCGAGACTGTCCCTCGACGTAGTCTAACGGCAGCAACGTAGTCCCGATCTGTTGTTCGCTCACGAAGCAACTCTTCAGCGACTACACGCCCTTGCAGTCAACCCGAACCTATCGGTGATGTAGTCCCAGTATGTTGGCCCCTCTCGACGCAACTTGTTGGCGGCTACCCTCGATGACTGCCTCTCGTAACGTTGACTCGCTTGTTGTAGCAGTTGAACCCTTGGCTATGGCGTGAATCCCGGCTTGGCCCCCAAAATGTTACACTCAGTTCGATGTTGGTGTTTTCTATCAGTATCTGATTCAGCCCCGATGCTTGAATTCCTGATAGTTGTGTAACTCAGATTCGTTTATTCACGCAGCCCGTCCAAACAGCATACAAGTCACAAAGTCGACGAAGGTTTCCACTTTTATTCAGCACACATCAACAACTGCATACAATTCTCAACTCAACTCAACAACTTTCACAGCAACTCTCCAAATCACTATCAACAACTTTACTCTCTCAACAGCAACTCGGCACACGATTAAATAACCTCTCTCTTTTCTCGAACAATTTGGTACACGGTAGAAATGACGCACTGCCACCAATCGAACTAAAGATCGTCATCACTGGCTTACGTCATACACATTTCCTCTACTTCCGGGAACATTCACGACCTTCGATATCCATCGGGAAATTTCTATCGACAGTAATAAACATGCAGATCCCGAAAATTCTCCAACCATATCGACTAACGCAAATCATCAACGTTATACAAAGCCTCTCCTAACAACAATGCAAACTCAAATCAAAGGTAAATAAACTTCATTATTGAATACTTTGCAAAACGAAACGATTAGATCTATCGTGCGCGCTTTCGACATACTTTCGTACGCGTTTCAACGTAACAGTAATAATGGTGGCTCAGGCAAATAATAATTGTTTTTCATTTTTCTTACTTCTTTCCACACATGGGACGTGTCCGTTGGATTTTTTATATTTTCCTGAACAAAATTATTAAAGTAATCCTTTTTTGCTTTTGCTACCTGCCTATTACATATAATGGTTTTTTCTTTATAATCTTTGTGCAGTGCCGCTGTTAACACTGGGTTATTTATGTTTCTATTTTTCATCCATTTTTTGCTTGTTGTTTAAATTTAACTGCTTGTTTGCATTCTTCGTTCCACCAAGGACTTGCTTTTATGTTTTGTAATGATGTTTTCTTTGTTTTAATTTTAGGAATTGATTTGTCTGCAGCATCTAAAATCGTACTTCTTAACAAATTATATGACAGTTCGACAATCCATATGCTGACTAGTTTGAAAGTTAAGATTTGATGCTGCTAAGCTTAAATTAGATTGAAATAATTCCCAATTTGCCTTTTTAATATTATAGAAAATGCTTTTATCTCGCTCAGTAAGTTCTGGCTCAACAAAACAATCAATTAAAATAGGTAAATGATCACTGCCCAATGGATCGTCATGTACTGCCCAAATACACGATAAAAGTATGTTAGAAGAAACGAGTGATAGATCTATCGCAGACCACTTATGATTTTCTCGATCTGGAATTCTTGTAAAAGAGCCATCATTTAATAAAGAAAGATCAGAATTTGTTATAATGTCTGCTAGATTATCATTATTTCTAGTGTTATCGCAACCTTTCACCCAAAGGTTATGTTGTGCATTAAAATCGCCTAGCACAATCCAATTATCACTAGAATTTAAATTTAGAATCCAGTCAGCATCTCCTTTAGAAACACCGTCTATAGAGAGAGAGAGAGAGAGAGAGAGAGAGAGAGAGAGAGAGAGAGAGAGAGAGAGAGAAAGAGAGAGAGAGAGAGAGAGTCTCTATCCCAAACTAGACTATTTCATGTTTGACTGATAAATCACTGTTGTAAGAGCCTTCTCGACGGATATATAATAGTAACAAGTGTTGTTGTAGTAAAGGGATTCATGGAGAGAGAGACAGAGACACAAAGATCACCACTCTCTCTCTCTCAGTCTCAGTCTACCGCTTCTCTATCTCTCCAGCGGATAGAGCCAATTTCTTTAGAGCTTCGAGCTTCTGACTGAGAGAGAGAGCGCGCGCGCGCGCGCGAGAGAGAGAGATTTATTGTATATAACGCACTTATAAGCTCAGAGAGCTTCTCAAAGCACTGGCCACTACTATCCAGCAATCACAAAATAGTTTGCTGAATTCAACATTCGAACCCACGTCGCCCGAGACGGTCGTGCACAAGTCGAAAGAGAAAGAGAAAGACAGACAGACATACAGAGAGCGAGAGCGAGAGAGAGAATTGACACTTTGACTTTTAATGTCTTTAGCAACACAGCCCTCAGGCAATGTTTAAAACAATTTATCAAACATTTCGAGAACATTTCAATATTTAAAATGATTAGTTAATGTTTATTTGAAAATGTAAATATGAATGTATAATCTATGCATGCAAACTATGACTAAAAGTATTCTACAAATATAATAATAATAATAATAATAATAATAATAATAATAATAATAATAATAATAATAATAATAATAATAATAATAATAATAATAATAATAAATACTACTACTACTACTACTACTACTACTACTACTACTACTAATAATAATAATAATAATAATAATAATAATAATAATAATAATAATAATAATAATAATAATAATAAAAACGGATTTTTATATAGCGGGTACTCCAGCCTATGACCAGACTCACCACGCTTTACATAGTCATTACGTAAAAATACATGCACTCGATCAAGCATCGCTTTTGCCATAATACAACAAAAGACGGAACAGTAAAGGTAAAAACTATTTACAACTATGTACACAAATGACAAAAAAGACAGAAATAGAAATAGATTATTTACAACTATGTACACAAATGACAAAAACAGACAGAAATAGAATAGCAAAAACCTATTCACAGCTATTTATATCCCCGGTTAAACCCAGGAAGAAAAACAGTATAAATATTTACAGCCGTGTATACATTTACAGATCAGACAGAGACAAGAGAGAGAGAGAGAGAGAGAGAGAGAGAGAGAGAGAGAGAGAGAGAGAGAGAGTGGGGAGAGAGAGAAACAAGGAAAGAGAGATAAATAGAGACAGAGAGAAAGAGAGAGAGACGCTTAGGCTTGTTTGTCTCACGTCTAGATAGGAGCACCTGTGATGAAAGATGTCTCAGAAACATCAGGATAGTCATAGGTTGATCAGATAAATATAAGTATGTCGCCTGCGTGCGTTATGGCAATTGCAATAATGCGATTAATGTTGTGTTGTAGGAGGTGATGAATGCGTTGACTGGGTGAGCCTGAAAGTGAACGATGGGTATAAGTTTCACCGGTGTGGCTACCAATCCTTCTTACCCCTAGAAGTCGTTGATGGTCTTGACAAAGTGCTCGTCATTTTTCACAGTGACTACACTCAAAGTGAGAGAGGCTTTAAGATGATGTACGCCGTCACGTCCAGGTTGGTTGTTAGTAGTAGTGCTGATATAGGCTATTAAGCTATACAGGGGAAAAAAACACACAAAACCAGCATTCAATCGTGTTCAACTTGCCACGGACAGTGTAATTAAAAAAAACGTTAGCACTCATGGAAAGAAACATCATAGGCTAATATGTTTATTGTGCAGAACATCTTCAACCTTCTTTCCTGACTTGAACTACGCTATCAAAACCTTACACTAAGAATAATAATAATAATAATAATAATAATAATAATAATAATAATAATAATAATAATAATAATAATAATAATAATAATAATAATAATAATATTAATAATAATAATAAAAATAAAAATAAAATAATAATAATGCTATTACGCGCTTTTTCTTCAATGGAAGACAAAGCGCAGCGATTTCTAGAGATTGCTATTACAGAAGGGAAAACAAAATACATAAATTGTTATTTTAAAATTTAGATTGGCCGCATCCAGTTCAATTCTTGAAGGAAGTTGGGAAACCGGAGTACCCGGAGGAAATCCTCGATTTCCTGAAAAAAGTCTTGTACCAACGTCAACTAAGTTCGACCCATGCGGAGTTCGAACCCGCGACTATTGGCCTAGGAAACCAACACACTGGGCATATGAAACCAACACACTGGGCATAAGAAACCAGTACACTGGGCATAGGAAACCAGTACACTGGGCATAGGAAACCAGTACACTGGGCATAGGAAACCAGTACACTGGGCATAGGAAACCAGGAAACCAGTACACTGGGCATAGGAAACCAGGAAACCAGTACACTGGGCATAGGAAACCAGTACACTGGGCATAGGAAACCAGCACACTGGGCATAGGAAACCAGTACACTGGGCATAGGAAACCAGCACACTGGGCATAAGAAACCAGCACACTGGGCATAAGAAACCAGCACACTGGGCATAAGAAACCAGCACACTGGGCATAAGAAACCAGCACACTGGGCATAAGAAACCAGCACACTGGGCATAAGAAACCAGTACACTGGGCATAAGAAACCAGCACACTGGGCATAGCAAACCAGCACACTGGGCATAGAAAACCAGCACACTGGGCATAAGAAACCAGTACACTGGGCATAATAAACCAGCACACTGGGCAAAAGAAATCAGTACACTGGGCATAGAAACCAGTACACTGGGCATAAGAAACCAGCACACTGGGCATAAGAAACCAGCACACTGGGCATAGGAAACCAGCACACTGGGCATAGGAAACCAGCACACTGGGCATAAGAAACCAGCACACTGGGCATAATAAACCAGTACACTGGGCATAAGAAACCAGCACACTGTGCATAAGAAACCAGCACACTGGGCATAAGAAACCAGCACACTGGGCATAAGAAACCAGCACACTGGGCATAAGAAACCAGCACACTGGGCATAAGAAACCAGCACACTGGACATAAGAAACTAGCACACTGGGCATAATAAACCAGTACACTGGGCATAAGAAACCAGCACACTGGGCATAAGAAACCACCACACTGGGCATAAAAAACCAGTACACTGGGCATAAGAAACCAGTACACTGGACATAAGAAACCACCACACTGGGCATAATAAACCAGCACACTGGGCATAAGAAACCAGCACACTGGGCATAAGAAACCAGCACACTGGGCATAGGAAACCAGCACACTGGGCATAGGAAACCAGCACACTGGGCATAAGAAACCAGCACACTGGGCATAGCAAACCAGCACACTGGGCATAAGAAACCAGCACACTGGGCATAAGAAACCAGTACACTGGGCATAGGAAACCAGCACACTGGGCATAGCAAACCAGCACACTGGGCATAGAAAACCAGCACACTGGGCATAAGAAACCACCACACTGGGCATAAGAAACCAGCACACTGGGCATAAGAAACCACCACACTGGTCATAAGAAACCACCACACTGGGCATAAGAAACCACCACACTGGGCATAAGAAACCAGCACACAGGGCGTTGTTTTGCCAGCTACAGAAGCACACAATTTCAAGGCGTTCAAAACGTCCAACTACGTCCTTTAATGATGAACACAATGTGTAGCCACTACATGTTTTATTATTATATCAGTGACAATCATTCTTTGTGAATGAAATGGTTTTGTGGTGACTGTGACCTTGAACTTCAATCAAGGTCACAATTACACCATTAATGTTCGTTTCCGAACAGTCATTGATTAGATACAACTGCAGATACAACTACATGACGCATCTGCTCTGTGTGTGAAGGAATGAAGGGCCACGGAAAGTGACCGATAACCTGTACAACTGCTCTGTACACAACTACGCCGACTTTGAACCCGTTTTCCGTTGCAACAAAAGACAGGAATGCTTCGGAGGAGAGGATGAGGAAGGATGTCCCTACAACACTGAGCAATGTGGAAAGGACGCGTTTGAAGAGAATAAAAAGTAAGTAGAACTATTGATTCCCTCTCTCTGTCTCTGTCTCTGTCTCTCTGTCTCTGTCTCTCTCTCTCTCTCTCTCTCTCTCTCTCTCTCTCTCTCTCTCTCTCTCTCTCCCGAGGTCACGTGGTTGCTGTGATCTGCGATGGCGGATTTTTGAAAAGCTCCGTGTAAACAGTGTGCATTTTCAAAGCTTGTGTCAGTTCGGAGAAGTGTTAAGTGCAACCAACGATGCCGAGTGATAGTATACACCATCGGCAAACAGTAGGCCGATTCTTGTGCAAAGTATCGGACAACTTGAAGCGGAATTTGTGGTGCAAATTTCGTGAACACTGTGTGCTGTACTCTTGTGCTGGATGTGACACTGTGCTGCGTAGCCGCTTTGGCGGTGTGACTGTGTTCGTCGTATGCTTGCTGTTACTTTGCAGCGACGTGGAATTAAACCCCGGACCCAATGGCTCCCCCACGAAAGCAACAAAAGAGGACGACAGGAATAAAGATTCAACCCTTGATTCTCCGACCCTGGCTAGCCAGACTGATCGCATTATGAAAGGAATTGAATCACTAAACGCCAGGATGCAAACCTTTGAAACAAATCAGATGCAGCAATTCCAGACGATGTCAACAGGCATGCAACAGCTGAGAGACAGTTTCGCAGATATGCTGGCCCAGATCGATGAGAATCAAGAGAGACTGAAAAACAAAACAGCCGACCTAGAAGCGAGATACAGTGATCTGTGCAGCGAAAATACTGACCTACGTGTAGAAGTAAACAGTCTACGCAGTAAGTGTGATGCCATTGAAAATCAGAGTAGAAGAAATAATCTCGTCTTCTTTGGGATTAAGAGAGAAGGATCTGCCAGGGAAAATTGGGACACTTGTGAAAGGAAGGTGAAAGAAGTGATTTATGAAGGTCTGGGCATCACAGAAACGATTAACATAGAAAGAGCACACCGAGTCGGTAGAGAGGAGAACATTATTGTTAAGTTTCTGTCATACAAAGACAAGTCTCTGATCCTATCTAAGGCCCGGCTTCTGAAAGGGAGTGATCGCTTTCGCAATGTGTTCATAAATGAAGATTTTTCTGGCTCCGTCCGTGCGAAACGAAGAGCTCTACGAGAAAAAGCCAAGGAACTACACGCAAGAGGGGAAAGTGCGAAACTCCGATTTGACAAACTCATTACGAACGATGATGTGCTTACATACTTAACAGACACAGAGGAGTTTGTGAAACTGAAGAGAAAACACACAGCAGACAACAGCAGTGACAATCAGTACGATCACACACACTTAACACAAATTAGCAGAAAAGACAGTCTGACATCACACAGAGATCAACACAACGCACATGATAGACGGACATTGGACCCCAACGATTGGAACTATGATCCATTTGCAGCTACCAGTTCTGATTTTCCTCCTTTACCCGCAGACATTCGACAAGACAGTAGAAACTTTACCGATAACGAGGAGGATGGCAGTCTGTTTAGAACAGAGAATGTGGCTCTGGTAGAAGACGAGAGAAGGCCTACGAGTGCTAGTGGTACAGCGAGTGACACTGCCAAGAAACATCGACCTAGTTCGAGCTCGTATGGCCCGCAGGCACAAAACATAAACAATCGACGTCACAGCGTGTCGAGTGCACGTGACCACACAGCGAACTCTGACAGGCCAAGTCCTGTTGTTACACGCACTATGACGCGTGCAGCCTCTGTCAGTACACAGCCTGCTAGTGACATGAACGGTACACTAGGTAAAGCAGGTGTGAGCGTGCGAGGGAGAAAGGAACAAACCAATCTTCACCAGTGGTCCGTGGCTGGCATCAGGGTGCAGCAGCCTGGGGGGAGAGGGACTGGGGGGGTAGGCAGGGGAGAGAGTAGCATCAGAGGAGGGAAGGACAAGGACAAATACAAAGGAGAGGGAAGGGGAGGGAGAGACACTAAAAGATAAGGGTGTGGTCAAAGCCCAAAGAAGCTGTCAATCTGTACATGGAATTGCGAGGGGTGGCTTAATAAACAAAATAATCCAGATATTGTACAGGCACTAAATGATTTTGATATATTTTCATTAAATGAAAATGTTGTTGACATTGAAAAACTGTCTTATGTGCATTTTGATAGCTATGATATATTTGTTTCTAAAGCTGTGAAATTAAGCGATGCAGGGAGAAGGTCAGGGGGGGGGGGGGGTTCTGGTATTTGTGAAGAAAGCTATTTCTGAATTTGTGTTAGAAATTCAAGTACAGTATGAGCACATGATTGTTTTACTGTTACAAAAAGAGTTGTTTGGTCTATTAAAAGATGTTTGTCTTGTGTGTATGTATGTGCATCCCTATGACAGTGATTACTGGAAAATGACTAAGAATGGTTATGGAATTGAAATATTGGAACAATGTGTAGTCGATTTACATGAAAGGTTGAATGATTTTTCAATGATTATTTCTGGAGACCTGAATGCTAGAACAGGGTTAGAAAATGCTTTGCCATTTGATTTTGATGATCTGTGGATGGATGCACATGTTGAAAGGAATGATGAGGATGATGATGATGAGGATGGTGAGCATGAGAAGGAAAAATGGAAGAGAAACTCTGATGACAGTGATAAAAATGCATTTGGAAGGAATCTGTTGGAGCTATGTTCTGTAATTGACTGTGTCATTTTGAATGGATTATGCAAGTTCAATTGTGATGATGCTTTAACTTTTGTGAGTGCCAAGGGTGGGAGTGTAGTAGATTATTTTATTGTATCTAAAGATTTATGTACACAAGATTTCCTGTCCACACTGAAGGTGGAGTCGTTTATTGACTTGCCACATTATCCTATTGTTATGACGGTGCATAGCCATCAGAAGGTACATACGGTAGCTGAAAGCAAAGGGCATTGGATTACAAAAACAATCTGGGATAATACTAAAAGAGAAGAATTTTTGTCCTTGTTTAATTCAGAAGCAATTCAAGCAACATGTAATAGGGCACATTTGATGTTAGATAACAATGTTGAGGAAGCGATCCAGCTGTTCACGGGCGCACTGCGAGCGGCGAGCGAATGTATGTCAAAGCGAGTGAGAGTGGGTGGCGCCCCGCGACAGGCGCATTGGTTCGACAGTCAATGTGATGATGCCAAACGCCATGCGAGACAACTATTAGTCAATTTCAGGTTCACGAAGCGAGCGCAAGACAGAATTATACGTTGCAGCGCGTAAAAATTATAAGACATTGATTTGTAAAAAGAAGTTAGAGTTTGGAGGAAACAGAGCAGAATACTTAGCATCTTTGGGAGGGAGTGGACAATTGTTCTGGGGGAGGTACGGAAAATTTCTGGAAAAAATAAAAGTGGAATTAATAAAGATATTACGCATACTGAGTGGTTTGAGCATTTTAAGAATCTTTTTATCGGAAATGATGTAGTAAACAAAGATGAAACGTTTCTAGAACGAATAGACGGTACACCCTCAAATGATAGCGACACTTGTTTTGATTTAAACAAACCAATATTAGAGGAAGAAGTTAGAGATGCAATAAAGAGACTGAAAGTAGGCAAGGCGTGTGGAGTGGATACAGTTTTGGCTGAAATGATTAAGCTGTCAGGGGAGACAAGCGTTTTGTTTTTGACGAAGTTCTTCAATTCTCTGTTTGATAGCGGGACTTACCCAGCTGACTGGTGCAAAGCCATTATAGTGCCTATTTTTAAGAAAGGGGATTCCTCTGTTGCTGATAATTATAGGGGAGTATCATTATTAAGTTTAGTTAGCAAATGTTACACATCAGTATTAAATAAAAGATTAGTCGGGTGGGTCGAGAAACATAATAAAATAACGGAATCTCAGGCGGGTTTTAGAAAAGGGTATTCCACCACTGACCATATTTTCACATTAAGTGCTATAGTAGAGAAATGTTTTAGTAAAAGAGGGGGTAAACTGTATGTCTGCTTCGTGGACCTGAAAAAAGCCTTTGATTCTGTACAACACCAACCACTGTTTGATATCTTTTTGCATTATAACAATATTAATGGGAAATTTATGAGAGTGATTGTTTGTATTTATAAAACTGTGTTGTCCTGCGTCAGAATCCAAGATAAATTTACTGAATTTTTTGATTGTCCAGTAGGCTTGCGTCAAGGATGCATACTAAGCCCCGAAATTTGTTCCTTGTTTATCAACGAAGTTGCAACAGCCGTAGATAGTAATGGACTGCATGGTATTCAGCTACTGCCTGATAGACTTATTTTTGCTATTGTTCGCCGATGATATTGTGCTACTATCTATCACCCCCCGCGGGTTACAAAACCAAATAAATATTTTAAATGACGCATGCAAACGATTGTACTTGAATGTTAACACTGACAAAACTAAAATAATTGTTTTTCGTAAAGGGGGATATTTGGGAAAATTTGAAAACTGGCATCTCGATGGAAAGCAGATAGAAGTCGTAAACGAATATAATTATCTGGGTTTTGTATTTACTACAAAGATGAGTATTAAGAAAGGTGTTAATGCACTCGCTCTTAAAGGCAGGAAGACTGGCTTCGAATGTGTTAGAACGATTTCAAAATTAAAAGAGATTTCCAAAATATGTTACTTTAAGATTTTTGATACACAAGTACAACCTATTTTGTTGTATGCTTCGGAGATGTGGGGTGTCCACAGACTAGAGAATATCGAGAGAGTCCATACTTTTGTATGTAAAAGATTTTTGAACGTGCCCATGGGAGTACCCAACAAATTTATTTATGGTGAAACTGGACGCTATCCTTTGTTTGTGAATAGAGCGGTACGCTGTGTACGTTATTGGCTGAAGCTCTTAAAGCTAAGTGAACATAGGTTACCAAAGCAAGCAAACAAAATGTTAATAAACCTGGATGAAAAAGGCAAAAACTGCTGGGTAACTAAATAAAAAACAATGTATTCTCCTTGGGATTTGGATATGCTTGGGTTCAGCAGAGTGTGGGATGCGAAAATACTTTTGTCAGCCTATTTAAGCAAAGAATGATGGACGTTTATATGCAAGAATGGGATAGTTCTGTGCTGAGGAATGACAAGTATCAGCATTTTAGAGCGTTTAAAAATGTTTTTCAGGCAGAAGCTTACCTTGATTATACGCAAATAAAATGTTTTAGGGACTGTTTAGTTAAGTTTAGAATGGGCGTTCTACCTCTGAAAGCCTCATTTTTTAGGTTAACATTTAATGAAATGGATGGAAATGTATTTTGTTCTTGTTGTAATGCTATAGAAAACGAGGATCATTTTATAATTGAGTGTTCACTGTATAGCGAACTGAGAGAAAAATATTTAACATTCCCACTGCGGACGCTTTCTGCCTTGCAGAATGGATCTAAATTTTATATGTGGAGGTTAAGCATCTTTATTTTTCATGCATTAAAGATAAGAACACAGTTTTATGAACAGTTGCTTTCTGTTACACTCTGTTTGATGTTGGTGTTTTCTATCAGTATCTGATTCAGCCCCGATGCTTGAATTCCTGATAGTTGTGTAACTCAGATTCGTTTATTCACACAGCCCGTCCAAACAGCATACAAGTCACAAAGTCGACGTATGAAGTTTTCCACTTTTATTCAGCATACATCAACAACTGCATACAATTCTCAATTCAACTCAACAACTTTCACAGCAACTCTTTAAATCACTATCAACAACTTTACTCTCTCTCAACAGCAACTCGGCACACGATTAAATAACCTCTCTCTTTTCTGGAACAATTGGGTACATGGTAGAAATGACGCACTGCCACCAATCGAACTAAAGATCGTCATCACTGGCTTACGTCATTACACATTTCTTCTCCTTCCGGATCGTTCCTTCAAATTTCTACAGTTATCCCGAATCTTCGATCGATAGTAAACAAGCCGATCCAGAAGACTCTACAACAATATCGACTAACGAAAATTATCAACGTTATACAAAGCCTTTCCTAACAACAATGCAAACTCAAATCAAAGGTAAATAAACTCCATTATTGAATACTTTGCAAATCGAAACGATTAGATCTATCGTACACGTTTCCGACGTACTACCATTCGCGTTTCAACGTAACATAACCCCCCACTCAAGAAGAAATTTACCCAATTTCTTTCAACAACGTTGAAACGTAATGCACAAACAAAGTCCTCAATTGAAACTAATTTAAGACTTTCTGAATACTGTAATTGCGCTCAGCTTATCTACACAGAGTCAATGGTTTTCATCTTCAAATCTGCCTGGATAATGACAATGTTCACAGTTCATTCACACAGAGTCAAAGTTTCTCATCTGCAAGTCTTTCTGGATACTGTCAATGTTCACAGATCATTTACCCAGTCAACGTTTTTCATTTTCAAGTCTGTCATTACCAATATTCTTAGTTCGTCCACACAATCAATGTTCTTTCGTTCGCAAGGAATCGACGCCCTCGTCAGTTGCGGTCGTCATCGGCCCAGGGTCAAAGACGATGATCACGTGGGCTTTCCCCGAATCAGTGCGTCCTCCGTTGTCTCCTTCTCCCATCGGATGTCCGACGCAGTCGACGTTGTCAGCTCCCAGGATGCATTCGCTGGGTCTCACGGTCAGGTTGGCTTCTGCGGTACGGTGGAACAGCTCCCTCAAGGTCTGCAGATGCTCCTTCCAGGTCCGGGTGTGGATTTCATGTTCGACCAAAGTCGTAGAGCCTGGGACATCACTGGAGCTATGGGGAAATTCGCCCATTAGATCCTTGAGCTCCATCTTTTGACCTTCCGTCAAGCTTGGTCCTAGCTTAACATCATCGATGCCTTCTTTGCTGTGGAAGTCTCCAAGTTCCAACAGTTCCTCGCTATCAAAGCTGTTGTCGATCTCAGCTGCTGTTGCCACATGCACAGTCTCTGATGGCCTTTCCACGTACAGCTTGAGGAGGTTGGCGTGGTATATCTTGGAATGCTGGCCGACCTTCACCTTGTAGTCGTTGATCCCCACCACGGTCTCCACTTCGTACGGGCCTTTCCACTGCATCAGCAACTTATTGTGATCAGTAGGTAGCAGCACCAGCACTTTGTTGCCAGGTTTAAACTTCCTGTTCACAGCCCTACGATCATAATAGTGCTTTCCACAGTCCTGGGACTTCTTCAGGTTTTCTCTGGCTATCTCGAGAGTCTGCTCCAGCTTCTCCCGTAGCTCAAACACGTACTGGTAGCTGTTCTTCACCTCTGGGGTGTCTACTTCTTTCGTCCACAGTTCTTTTAGGATGTGCATCGGCCCTCGGATGGTTCTTCCGTACAGCAGCTCGAACGGAGAAAAGCCGGTGGACTCCTGCGGTACTTCTCTGTAGGCGAAAAGTAAGGCGTTGATGTAGCGATGCCATTGTCTGGGCTGCTCGCTGCACAGTTTCTTCAGGGTGGACTTCAGCGTAGCATTGAACTTCTCGACAAGCCCGTTGCACATCGGATGGTAGGGTGTCGTAGTCAAATGCCGGATGCTCAGCAGTCTGTTGACCTCCTTCATACAGTCAGAGACGAACTGTGTCCCGAGGTCTGTCAGAATTTCTTCAGGCACTCCAAGTCTACTGAACATGTCCACCAGTGCCTCTGCTACAGTTTCAGTGTCAATCTTCTTCAGTGGCACTGCTTCTGGGTACCGAGTCGCATAGTCCACTAAAGTCAGTACCCACCGATGACCTTCTTCACTCGGAGGTCTTATTTCGCCGATTAAGTCTAAGGCCACCCTCTTGAAAGGTCGGTCGATCAGAGGCATCCTCTGCATAGGCACTTTCGGGACCCTTCCTCGAGGTATGGTCTTCTGGCAAATGTCACATGATCGGCAGAAACGGCTGACGTCCGCATGAAGTCCTGGCCAGTAGAACACCGCCTGGATTCTGTCCGACGTCTTCTTGATACATAGGTGACCTCCCATAATTGAGTCATGCGCTACTTCCATCACCTGGCGCCTTAAGGGTAATGGTACCAGTACTTGACGTAGTGGTTTACCTCCGTTGACCCTCGGGTGCTGGAAGATTCTGTACAGGATCTTGGCCTTCACCTCAAAATAGACCGTGCCACTGCCCTTGGTCACGTGGTCTTGGCGGTTCCTGTACTTGTTTAAAGTGCTATCAGCTCCCTGGAGCTGGATAAGCTTATCTCTGTCCACGATGGCAGCTTTAGAGTTGTCGGCGACCTTCAGTGGCGTAGACGTCTTGTCTCTCTTGGCCTGGGCCCTGGTAGTAACGGCACCGACGATCTCTGGTCGGCAGGGCTGAGCCGGAGTAACCACATTGTCCCGTAGCAGCTCTGTAAGGTCTCCATCGGGAAACGGCAATGGATCCTCCACCACAACTTCGACGCGTTGGATTGAGGCAGGACTCCACTCTGGATCGGGGTCGTCGGGTCGTCTCGCGCCGTCGATATTCCCGATCATCAAATCATACAGCGGCTTCTTCAGGCAAACCGCTTCGACTTCGCCTATGTAGAAAGGGGTGTTGACATGAATCTTCGCAACTGGCGCTCTCACACATTTGCTGTCGGCCATAAGTGTCCATTTTGAATCGCCAGTGAACTGTTCTTTAGCGATTAGGTCTTCTCTGACGATGACCCCACTGCAGCCAGAGTCTCTTAAAACAGTCACTTCATGATTTCCGACGCGTCCCTTGGAAACAGGCATGTTCTGTACGGTCACCGCTGCGCTGGCGACGACGGGGATGGATTTTCCGTTGGCAAGGAGAAGTTGGCCATCGGTCATGCACTCTTGCACGTCCGCAGGAGTAGCTGTGCGCTTGGTCTCACTCGGAAGAATGACGCTCCCGCCGCACACTTGATGGTCAGATCTACTGGTTTGCCGTTGATTGGAGAACCGCCTCTGCCGGTTGCCCGCCGCTGAATTGTCCGTACTGCTCCGCTGTCCGCTACTTTTGTTTTGAGGACAGTTAGCCGCTCTGTGGTCTGTAGCGTTGCAGGTGAAACAGCCCCTTGAATGCCCTTCCCTGGGAGGAGGCGTGGAGTCTGTCTGTCTCTGGCTCGTCTGGCTTCCCTGGATCTGGTTCACATGGTTTCCAGTCTTCTGAAAATGTTTCGTCGCGCTGGGTGGCCCCAGGGTTTTCCCATGAGCGATGAGATATCTTTCAGCAGCCTCAGTCACATCTTTAAGCGTCTGCAGCTTTTGTTCTTCTAAGTGGGTCGCTAAGTCCTTGTGACAGGCATTGAGAAATTGTTCCTTCACGATCAGGTCATGGAGACTGTCGTAAGACTTCGTTTCGCCTGATAACTCCACCCACTTGTGTAGATATGACGACAGGCGCTCCACAAACTGCTTTGGCGTCTCGTCTGACTTAGGCCGGCATTCACGGAAGCGTTTACGGTAGCCCTTCTCTGTAAAGTTGTAGCACTGCAATAGGGCCTCTTTCAAGACGTCGTAGTCTTTAGCGTCATCGTCCGACAATCTGGTGTAGACGTCGAGTGCTTCTCCCGTCAGAAGTGCACTTAGTCGAATCGCCCAGTCTTGAGGTTGCCAGTTAGAGCTTTTGGCAAACCTTTCAAATCTCGCCAAATAACTGTCGATCTGGTCCTTCCCGTCGACGAAAGCTGGCAATTTTGGAGCCATGTGGTCGCTGACGACTTGTGGCGCATGCTGATTGTTTTGGATACGCGCCAACTCCAGCTGGTACTGACGCTCAGCCTCTAATTGTCTCTCGTCCATCTCTCTTTCTTCTCGGCGACGCTGCGCTTCGAACTCTCTTTCTTCTCGACGTCGTTGCTCTTCTTTTTCTTGACGCCGCTCTTCTAGTTCTCTTTCTTCACGGCGACGCTGCTCTTCTAGTTCTCTTTCTTCACGGCGACGCTGCTCTTCTAGTTCTCGTTCTTGTATTCTCTCCTGGGACTTGACGTACTCCGTCAACTGTTTCCCTTTTAGATTCAGTTGAATCCCTTTCTGCCAGAAGTCAGCCATCTTGATGCTTCTGGAAAGTTCTGGAAAGTTCTTTTCTGGAAAGTTCTTTTCTGGAAAGTTCTTTTTCTAGAAAGTTCTTGACTGTGCTGCACCCTTCTAGACTGTTCTAGAACAGCACGCTTTCTGCAGTAGCGCTGATGCTTGTCACTAGTCGCTTTCGCTGACGCAGGCCCCGCTGTCCTCGTCGTATGCGACGCTGCACCACGCTGGTGTTGATGTATACGCTCCTGTGCTGAAGTAGACGCGACGTCCGCTCGCCGCTCTCTGTAACACTGGCGATGTAGCTCCGAGACTGTCTCTCGACGTAGTCCTGCGGCAGCTACGTAGTCCCGCTTTGTTGTTCGCTCACGAAGCAACTCTTCGGCGACTACACGCCCTTGCAGTCAACCCGAACCTATCGGTGATGTAGTCCCAGTGTGTTGGCCCCTCTCGACGCAACTCGTTGGCGGCTACCCTCGATGACTGCCTCTCGTAACGTTGACTCGCTTGTTGTAGCAGTTGAACCCTTGGCTATGGCGTGAATACCGGCTTGGCCCCCAAAATGTTACACTCTGTTTGATGTTGGTGTTTTCTATCAGTATCTGATTCAGCCCCGATGCTTGAATTCCTGATAGTTGTGTAACTCAGATTCGTTTATTCACACAGCCCGTCCAAACAGCATACAAGTCACAAAGTCGACGTATGAAGTTTTCCACTTTTATTCAGCATACATCAACAACTGCATACAATTCTCAATTCAACTCAACAACTTTCACAGCAACTCTTTAAATCACTATCAACAACTTTACTCTCTCTCAACAGCAACTCGGTACACGATTAAATAACCTCTCTCTTTTCTGGAACAATTGGGTACATGGTAGAAATGACGCACTGCCACCAATCGAATTAAAGATCGTCATCACTGGCTTACGTCATTACACATTTCTTCTCCTTCCGGATCGTTCCTTCAAATTTCTACAGTTATCCCGAATCTTCGATCGATAGTAAACAAGCCGATCCAGAAGACTCTACAACAATATCGACTAACGAAAATTATCAACGTTATACAAAGCCTTTCCTAACAACAATGCAAACTCAAATCAAAGGTAAATAAACTCCATTATTGAATACTTTGCAAATCGAAACGATTAGATCTATCGTACACGTTTCCGACGTACTACCATTCGCGTTTCAACGTAACACTTTCCACTTCCAGCTAATGAGATGGATAAAGACACTTGTATATGCACATTGTAAAATTTGCATTGTAAATATGAAAACCACGTGATCAACCATGTTTTCTATGGGCTGGTGGCCCGAAGAATGTTGTATTTGCCATGTGAATGTTGTTTTTTGGGAAGTAAACGGACGATGTCCAAACGTCTCTCTCTCTCCCTCTCTCGGACCTTCTCTTCTTTATCTTTTTCTTCCAGATGATCTCAGCCGTGAATGGATAACTTGGTTAAATGTATAAGGAAATTGTATGGATTTATTTTGATGACTTTAAAAAATAATTTGTTGCATACGTATGAAGGGATGATTAACGAAGAATGATAGCTTCTATAACATGAAAGTGTCCTTCTTCTTTGTAGACTTCAAGAAAGCGTTTGACCGAGTCTGGCATGCAGCTCTGTGGGCCATCATGAGAGTGTACTACATCTGATCTAAACTTATTGTAGTAATCAAAAGCCTGTATGTCAAGGCTATTAATGCAGTTCTCATAACAGCGCCATCTGAAACTGGTTCAGAACAACAATCGCTGTGCGTCAAGTATGCCTACCCTCTCCAAAATCTTCCTAGAGCGCATCATGTTAGGTGCCCTTGCAGATCACAACGGCACAGTCAGCATAGGGGGTAGAGCAATCTCCAACCTTCATTTTGCGGATGACATTAATAGATTGGCTGGAGAGGAACAAGAACTTGAACAGCTGGTACAGAAATTTGACACCACTCCCAAAGCCTATGGAATGGAAATAAGATAAGATAAGATAAGTCAACTTTATTATCTTTTACTTTTCTTAAAAATAAGTGCAGAGAAGTCGAAAATGATGACCAACAACACCAAAGACATCAACACGGACATCAAAGTCTTTCAACACAGTGCATGGCTTCAAATATTTAGGAGCCATTGTTTCAGACAATGGGTCCCGACAGGGAGTTCTCTCCAGGATCGCACAAACAACTGCAGCCCTGGCAAGGTTGACGCCCATTTGGAAAGACAAGACCATCAGTCTACATTCCAAAGTAAAGCTGCTGCGGCCCCTTGTAATCTCCATCTTCCTATACGCTTGCAAAACATGAACCCTCACAGGAGATCTACAACGATTAATACAAAGCATTGAAATGAAATGCTACAAAAACCGTCTGGGCATTTCCTATACCCAGCACTTCACCAACAACGAAGTCCGACAGACCATCACACAAGCCATTGGACAACACGATGACCTGCTCACAGTGGTGAAGAAACGGAAACTCCGATGGTATGGCCACGTCACCAGAGCATCAGGCCTTGCAAAGATCATCCTGCAAGGCACGGTGAAAGGAGGTAGAAGAAGTAAACAGAAAAAGAGATGGTATGACAACATTCGAGAATGGACTCGCTTGACACTGAGCGAAGCCATGCGAGTTGCTGAGAACAGAGAAAGATGGAGTACGCTGGTCAAACGATCATCTGTGGTGCCCCAACAACCTCCGAGTTACAGGATAGGATAAGATGGGATAGGATAGTACTTCTTCTTCTTCTTCTTCTTCTTCTTCTTCTTCTTCTTCCTCTCTCTCTCTCTCTCTCTCTCTCTCTCTCTCTCGCTCTGAAACAATGTAATTGAGTATAATGATGAATATTGTCACATCCACTGCCTCCACAGTAGGTACACCAGTGTGTGCTGACCACAGGAGAAACAACCACCCCAAATATATAACACATAAAACACCAGAGGGAACAAGTACATCAATTGTATTCACACAAAAACAACCTACTCTGCATATTTCTAACTCCCTTTCCCCCTCCCTCTCCCCCTTCCTGATGACAAGACCTATACACAAATAATAATAAGACATGATTGAGATAATCGATTTTTTAAAAGTCTTTCTTGCTACAACCTAAACAAAATCATAAGTCTCAGTTGAATTAATACTTACTTAAATAATGATTTACTACATACTAATTATACACAGGCTTTATACTATCGTACACAGTAATAATACTGTTTTTCAGTGGCTACAAATTATAGAGGATACTTGACTCCAACTTAATATATGTAATTCCTTGAAAGAGATTGTTTTTTGATTGATTGATTGTTGCTTTAGGTCCAGCGGACTCTTCCGAGCCAAATCAGGACCGGACAACCCCCGATCCGCATAAAAGATCTGCTGAAACAACCTTAGTTGGAAAACTGAATGCCCTCCACCGGCCAGTCACTTTACAATAAAGACATCCCACGCAGGGGACGGCTGAGGCTTTACCCCAACTAATCGATCCCCCGGTTACAAAAACAAAATAGAATACAAACATCGTTATAAATTATCAACAAAACACATACATATAAAATGCCTATAATTATTGCTAAATAATAACATCATAGGAAGCCCTAGTGACCACCCGGCAGAAAGCGTCCAATACTCCCAAGCTGATCCAACAGACCTCATACACAAACAAGGAGTCTTGTCCAGGAAGAGTTTTCAAGAAAAAAGGTAGATCATTGATCTAGCAAAGAAGAAGATAGTATAGCAGAGTGATAGGACAGAGCAGGAATGGGAAAGAGCAAATGAGGAAGACAGCGACAGTGGGAATTTAAAGCACTAAATTTCCAGAAAGTGGGGATACTATTTATACTGAAACCCCCGGCACTCCAACGCGTTGAATTATCTTATCTTATCTAATGTATGTACTGTATAGGTGTGGCTTTATACAACCGGCAACTGACATTCTTTACAGTTAATGTTTTTGAGAAATGTTATGAGGAAATAATAAACAACGTTTCCTTTACGGATTCCAAGTTAAAGTCTCGCTGGATGGCAGTCAGCGACAAGCATGGTTCCCCAGATGTTCTTAGTTAGGGCTCCCGGTACCTCCTGTCAACACCCAGTCACGTCTAGCTCCAAGATGTTCTTAGTTAGGACTCCCGGTACCTCCTGTCAACACCCAGTCACGTCTAGCTCCAAGGTGTTCTTAGGGCTCCCGGTACCTCCTGTCAACACCCAGTCACGTCTAGCTCCAAGGTGTTCTTAGGGCTCCCGGTACCTCCTGTCAACACCCAGTCACGTCTAGCTCCAAGATGTTCTTAGTTAGGGCTCCCGGTACCTCCTGTCAACACCCAGTCACGTCTAGCTCCAAGATGTTCTTAGTTAGGGCTCCCGGTACCTCCTGTCAACACCCAGTCACGTCTAGCTCCAAGATGTTCTTAGTTAGGGCTCCCGGTACCTCCTGTCAACACCCAGTCACGTCTAGCTCCAAGGTGTTCTTAGGGCTCCCGGTACCTCCTGTCATGACCCAGTCACGTCTAGCTCCAAGATGTTCTTAGTTAGGGCTCCCGGTACCTCCTGTCATGACCCAGTCACGTCTAGCTCCAAGATGTTCTTAGTTAGGGCTCCCGGTACCTCCTGTCAACACCCAGTCACGTCTAGCTCCAAGATGTTCTTAGTTAGGGCTCCCGGTACCTCCTGTCAACACCCAGTCACGTCTAGCTCCAAGATGTTCTAAGTTAGGGCTCCCGGTACCCTCCTGGTCAACACCCAGTCACGTCTAGCTCCAAGGTGTTCTTAGGGCTCCCGGTACCTCCTGTCATGACCCAGTCACGTCTAGCTCCAAGATGTTCTTAGTTAGGGCTCCCGGTACCTCCTGTCATGACCCAGTCACATCTAGCTCCAAGATGTTCTTAGTTAGGGCTCCCGGTACCTCCTGTCAACACCCAGTCACGTCTAGCTCCAAGATGTTCTTAGGGCTCCCGGTACCTCCTGTCATGACCCAGTCACGTCTATCTCCAAGATGTTCTTAGGGCTCCCGGTACCTCCTGTCATGACCCAGTCACGTCTAGCTCCAAGATGTTCTTAGGGCTCCCGGTACCTCCTGTCAACACCCAGTCACGTCTAGCTCCAAGGTGTTCTTAGGGCTCCCGGTACCTCCTGTCAACACCCAGTCACGTCTAGCTCCAAGATGTTCTTAGTTAGGGCTCCCGGTACCTCCTGTCAACACCCAGTCACGTCTAGCTCCAAGATGTTCTTAGTTAGGGCTCCCGGTACCTCCTGTCAACACCCAGTCACGTCTAGCTCCAAGGTGTTCTTAGGGCTCCCGGTACCTCCTGTCATGACCCAGTCACGTCTAGCTCCAAGATGTTCTTAGTTAGGGCTCCCGGTACCTCCTTTCATGACCCAGTCACGTCTAGCTCCAAGATGTTCTTAGTTAGGGCTCCCGGTACCTCCTGTCAACACCCAGTCACGTCTAGCTCCAAGATGTTCTTAGGGCTCCCGGTACCTCCTGTCATGACCCAGTCACGTCTAGCTCCAAGATGTTCTTAGGGCTCCCGGTACCTCCTGTCATGACCCAGTCACGTCTAGCTCCAAGATGTTCTTAGTTAGGGCTCCCGGTACCTCCTGTCATGACCCAGTCACATCTAGCTCCAAGATGTTCTTAGTTAGGGCTCCCGGTACCCTCCTGTCAACACCCAGTCACGTCTAGCTCCAAGATGTTCTTAGGGCTCCCGGTACCTCCTGTCATGACCCAGTCACGTCTAGCTCCAAGATGTTCTTAGGGCTCCCGGTACCTCCTGTCATGACCCAGTCACGTCTAGCTCCAAGATGTTCTTAGGGCTCCCGGTACCTCCTGTCAACACCCAGTCACGTCTAGCTCCAAGGTGTTCTTAGGGCTCCCGGTACCTCCTGTCAACACCCAGTCACGTCTAGCTCCAAGATGTTCTTAGTTAGGGCTCCCGGTACCTCCTGTCAACACCCAGTCACGTCTAGCTCCAAGATGTTCTTAGTTAGGGCTCCCGGTACCTCCTGTCAACACCCAGTCACGTCTAGCTCCAAGGTGTTCTTAGGGCTCCCGGTACCTCCTGTCATGACCCAGTCACGTCTAGCTCCAAGATGTTCTTAGTTAGGGCTCCCGGTACCTCCTGTCATGACCCAGTCACGTCTAGCTCCAAGATGTTCTTAGTTAGGGCTCCCGGTACCTCCTGTCAACACCCAGTCACGTCTAGCTCCAAGATGTTCTTAGGGCTCCCGGTACCTCCTGTCATGACCCAGTCACGTCTAGCTCCAAGATGTTCTTAGGGCTCCCGGTACCTCCTGTCATGACCCAGTCACGTCTAGCTCCAAGATGTTCTTAGGGCTCCCGGTACCTCCTGTCAACACCCAGTCACGTCTAGCTCCAAGGTGTTCTTAGGGCTCCCGGTACCTCCTGTCAACACCCAGTCACGTCTAGCTCCAAGATGTTCTTAGTTAGGGCTCCCGGTACCTCCTGTCAACACCCAGTCACGTCTAGCTCCAAGATGTTCTTAGTTAGGGCTCCCGGTACCTCCTGTCAACACCCAGTCACGTCTAGCTCCAAGGTGTTCTTAGGGCTCCCGGTACCTCCTGTCATGACCCAGTCACGTCTAGCTCCAAGATGTTCTTAGTTAGGGCTCCCGGTACCTCCTTTCATGACCCAGTCACGTCTAGCTCCAAGATGATCTTAGTTAGGGCTCCCGGTACCTCCTGTCAACACCCAGTCACGTCTAGCTCCAAGATGTTCTTAGGGCTCCCGGTACCTCCTGTCATGACCCAGTCACGTCTAGCTCCAAGATGTTCTTAGGGCTCCCGGTACCTCCTGTCAACACCCAGTCACGTCTAGCTCCAAGGTGTTCTTAGGGCTCCCGGTACCTCCTGTCAACACCCAGTCACGTCTAGCTCCAAGATGTTCTTAGTTAGGGCTCCCGGTACCTCCTGTCAACACCCAGTCACGTCTAGCTCCAAGATGTTCTTAGTTAGGGCTCCCGGTACCTCCTGTCAACACCCAGTCACGTCTAGCTCCAAGGTGTTCTTAGGGCTCCCGGTACCTCCTGTCATGACCCAGTCACGTCTAGCTCCAAGATGTTCTTAGTTAGGGCTCCCGGTACCTCCTGTCATGACCCAGTCACGTCTAGCTCCAAGATGTTCTTAGTTAGGGCTCCCGGTACCTCCTGTCAACACCCAGTCACGTCTAGCTCCAAGATGTTCTTAGGGCTCCCGGTACCTCCTGTCATGACCCAGTCACGTCTAGCTCCAAGATGTTCTTAGGGCTCCCGGTACCTCCTGTCATGACCCAGTCACGTCTAGCTCCAAGATGTTCTTAGGGCTCCCGGTACCTCCTGTCAACACCCAGTCACGTCTAGCTCCAAGGTGTTCTTAGGGCTCCCGGTACCTCCTGTCAACACCCAGTCACGTCTAGCTCCAAGATGTTCTTAGGGCTCCCGGTACCTCCTGTCAACACCCAGTCACGTCTAGCTCCAAGGTGTTCTTAGGGCTCCCGGTACCTCCGGTCAATACCCAGTCACGTCTAGCTCCAAGATGTTCTTAGGGCTCCCGGTACCTCCGGTCAATACCCAGTCACGTCTAGCTCCAAGATGTTCTTAGGGCTCCCGGTACCTCCGGTCAATACCCAGTCACGTCTAGCTCCAAGATGTTTTTTAGGGCTCCCGGTACCTCCTGTCATGACCCAGTCACGTCTAGCTCCAAGATGTTCTTAGTTAGGGCTCCCGGTACCTCCTGTCATGACCCAGTCACGTCTAGCTCCAAGATGTTCTTAGGGCTCCCGGTACCTCCTGTCAAGACCCAGTCACGTCTAGCTCCAAGATGTTCTTAGGGCTCCCGGTACCTCCTGTCATGACCCTGTCACGTCTAGCTCCAAGATGTTCTTAAAGCTCCCGGTACCTCCTGTCATGACCCAGTCTCGTCTAGCTCCAAGGTGTTCTTAGGGCTCCCGGTACCTCCTGTCATGACCCAGTCACGTCTAGCTCCAAGATGTTCTTAGGGCTCCCGGTACCTCCTGTCATGACACAGTCACGTCTAGCTCCAAGATGTTCTTAGGGCTCCCGGTACCTCCTGTCATGACCCAGTCACGTCTAGCTCCAAGATGTTCTTAGGGCTCCCGGTACCTCCTGTCAAGACCCAGTCACGTCTAGCTCCAAGGTGGAGAAGTCAATACCAGAACACGAAGACATACACAAGAGTAGATTATTGCAGTATTCATCAACCAACTTAGGACAAATACCCACATAGTCTTCTGCATCCTACTGTTCGTTACTACCCTTCTCTGTTCTTTCCATTATCAAGCTCATTCATAAATTATCTCCCTTTATCATAATTGAAATAAACGAACTTTTCCAAATTATTTTCCTTTACTATAATTGAAAAGAATGTAATTGCAAATGAAAACTTATCTCCCTTTACTCCCGTTGAGAACAACTGTTAACATTCCATTATTCAATTGTGTCTTACTCATTAACAATATCTCTTTTATTTCCATTTTACTACTCTTTATAACGTTAGCTAAGAATTCAAATTTGTCAGGCATAAATTACTTCTCTGACGTGAAAAATAATGATTGAATATAAAATATTTAGTGTTTTGCATGCAAAAGTATACTATTTTTTCACTCATTTAGAACTCTCTCTCTCTCTCTCTCTCTCTCTCTCTCTCTCTCTCTCTCTCTCTCTCTCTCTCTCTCTCTCTCTCTCTCTTCTATGCGGTAGTCACCTTCTCCTATTCTATCGTATCCCGTAACTTAGAGGTCGTTGGGACACCACAAATGATCGTTTAACCAGCGTACTCTACCTTTCTCTGTTCTCAGTAACCCTCATGGATTCGTTCAGTGTCAAACCAGTCCATTCTCGAATGCTGTCCTCCCGCCTCTTTTTCTGTCTTCCTCTTCTGCCTCCTTGCACTGTGCCTTGCAGGATGGTCTTTGCAAGGCCTGATGCTCTGGTGACGTGGCCATACCAGCGGAGTTTCCGCTTCTTCACCACTGTGAGCAGGTCATCGTGTTGTCCAATTGCTTGTGTGATGGTCTGTCGGACTTCGTTGTTGGTGATGTGCTGGGTATGGGAAATACACATAAGTCTTCTGTATCACCTCATCTCCATGCTTTGTATTCTTCGTTGTAGATCGGCTGTGAGAGTCCATGTTTCGCAAGCGTAGAGGAAGATGGGAATGACAAGAGAGCGCAACAGCCTTACCTTGGAATGTTGACTGATACAATGGCTCCTAATTATTTGACGCTATGCACTGTGTTGAGGGATTGGCCTTGGATTTTGATGTCCCTGTTGATGCCTTTGATGTTGTTGGCCATCATTTTGATCTTCTCTGCACTCATTTCCATTCCATAGGCTCTGGAGGTGATGTGTGTGGGTGTGTGTGTGTGTGTGTGAGCACGTGTGTTGTCAAGCGCGGCGAGCTCGCTTTCCTTACCGTTTGCGAAGTACCGCGCGATATAAATGTACTGTATTATTATTATTATTATTATTATTATTATTATTATTATTATTATTATTATTATTATTATTATTATTATTATTATTAACGACAAAAAAATGAAATACAAGAAATAAATTTAAATAAATAAACACTTACATAATTAGAAAAATCTATACATGAATAACTAAATTACATTTAGGCTGTCAGAGTTAATATTGATGCATCATATGAACTGGCCAATTGAAGAGGATATAAACACTTTTGCCAATTGAATACACATTTCAAAGCTAATGTCTCCTATTTGTGCTAAATTTCTAGGCAATGTATCGTTCACAGTGTTGCACTGATATAATGCATGTTTTAAAGAACAATTTTCTTTGCACACACAGACAACATCTTTACAATACTTGGTTCTCACAGAATTCATATAAATTTGGTAGGCCATGCAAAAAACAGATCTGGGGATTTCACATTGCTTATCATACTGTTGTTTAAAAAGACAACCTTTCTTGACCTCTTGGACTATGAAATTAGAAACTTACTTGACAGTTAAGCTGGGACGCTGGTTCCGGTTGACGCCAACAGGCTGTAATGACCCGAGATCTGCTGACTTTTGTGATTTTGTGGTGTTTATAGTGTTTTGTTGTGAATTTAGTGTAATGTAATTGTTGTTTCATGGATCGTCAAGTAAGTGTGGCGTTGCTTTGCTTCTCTTTTTATGTTCGTTTGTTTGCTCTATCGTTTTTTTCGCTTCATTCATTGTGCTGTCTCGCACTCACGTGGTCCGCCATTTTGTTCCGACAATAACATTTTATCCATAAGCTACACACGCGATGAACTGTTGTCATTGAAGCCTAGACGTACACAGATCGCTCCCGACCTAATGTTCCGATTAAAGGAGTTCTCGATCGGCCGTCATTTGCCCAGAAAACGGACTAGTCGTGGAGGCAAACGGAAACAAAACATCTCGTTTATCCCTGTTGTGCTTTTACAGAGATTGTCTATGCTTTTCAACTCTGACCCCACGCTTCACATTGCATCACACCCAGTGTGTATCACTAGGCCTAGCAGTAACACAGACAATCTCATTCACATCAACCTCTCCCCTCCAGATCTGTCTTCACACCTCGATAGTCACAGCCAATCAATCAATATTTCATTTATTGTCTATTCACACATTCAGGTGATATTAGACATTAATTAATAACAACAACAATATAATCAAATCACAATTAAGAACCTTATAACAAAATGGAATAAAATGGGAAGAGGGATTTAACACCAAACTATAAAAGTCTACCAATAGGAGTCATTGCAATAATTTTCACAACTGCTGTAATCTGTGAATGATGTAATACATCATCTAAAGAATGCCCATATTCAGTCAAATGATGTCCTTGGTTTTCATACAGTGCATTTAAAACTGGACATTCTAATAAAATATGGTAAACTGATATATTTTTGCCACACATACACTGAATATCTGCTGAATATTTAGTATTCCATGAGTTCATTCTTAACTTGTATATTAATTTTGACAACTGTCGTGAACAGTTTGGTATAGTAACCTTTTTAATGCTAGTATCTTGACATACTACTTTTTCTAATAAGGAATACATTTCAGGACAACACAAACTCAAATGGTTGACAGAAATGGAATCTAATGATCTTAGTGCTCCCTCTTTGGCTAACTTGTCACACACTTCGTTCCAAAGAATTCCACAATGTGCTGGAACCCAAAAGAAATCAACAACTATGCCTCTAGAGAATATACAATGGATCATATGTTTAATTTCATATATGAACTCATTTCTTACTTTGGAATTACCCTGTTTTAAAGCATACAAAACCGCTTTTGAATCGACACAAACCAGTAAACCAAAGAGCTCTAACGGTAAAGTCATAATGTAGTTGAGAGCCATTATAATAGCATAAAGCTCACTCGTAAAGATAGAAAACCCCTTTCCTAGATAATATGAGCGTCTTACATTTAATGCAGGAATGATAAAAGCCGATCCACTATCTAAAGAATCTAACACCGAACCATCTGTAAAAATCTTCAAATGGTTTAAATAATTATTTTCAATATGCTCTTTTACCTCAGTAACTAAGAGATTAGTGTTATCATCTTTTTAGTTACACTATAATCAATGTTAAAATTTGCATTTCTGTGCTCCCATGGTGGAATAGGTGATATTAGTGGCATAACGGGAATTGCTGTGATATCAATGTTACACTTTTGAAAAAAATCTTTCGTATAGTTCTTAATTAGCTGCAAAATAATTAATATGTTTAGTTCTTTTGGGATAATCTTCTGCATCTATAAAAATTTCTTCGTGTACTGAATTAGGGACAGATAAACATCTTAGTACATATTTTGAAGTAGCTAAGTGACGTTGTTGGTTTAACGGTAATATTCCAGCTTCTTGGTATGTTTTAATTGTATTAGCATGAACTGGAACACCTAATGCAACTGTAATAGCTCTACTGTCGATGCTTTGTAATTTACTTAATAATGTATTGTTTGATGAAAAGTACACCTCCTGACCATAAACAAGCTTTGAACGGACTAGTGATATTGCTAAATGTAAGAGGGATTTGGTATCCTGACCCCAATTTTGTACACTAATAATTTTTAATAAATTTAGGGATTTTCTTGCCTTTGTTATTAAATGTTCAATGTGTAATTTCCAGTTTAATTTAGAAGTTAGCTGAACACCAAGAAATTTAACCTGTTTCTTATATATAAGAATCTCATCATTTAAATTCAAAACAGGTAAACATTTAGGATTAATACCATTATTAAAAAGCATTAAAAACGTTTTTTCAGATGACAATTCCAGACCATTTTTTCTCATAAATAAATTAAGGTTTTTCAGTTCTTCTTGAAACAGTTTTTGTACATGTGTTATTACTCTCTGTTTAGTATGTTTTCGAAGAGATGTATTAATCCACATGGCAATATCATCAGCGTACTGAACAACATTTATTTGATTAGAAATAACCGTGGGAAGATCGTGAATAAGTATTGAAAAAAATAATGGAGCAGTTATAGAGCCCTGGGGAATTCCCATGTCAATGTTATGATAAGATGAATAAGTGTTTCCTACTCGTGTACATATAGATCTACCATTTAAATAATTTTTTATATAATTATACATATGACCACTTATTCCAATATTTTTAAATTTATATAACAATCTTGCATGCCACACACTGTCATATGCTTTTTTTGACGTCGAAAAATGCAGCAAGAGTACTTTTTCCATGAGCAAATTGTTTTTTAATATGACTAGTTAATTTTACCAAGTATTCAGTTGTGCATCGACCTTTTCGAAATCCTGCCTGATTTTTAGGAATTATGTTGTTCGTTTCACAAAAATATGTGACTCTTTTCTGAATTATTTTTTCAAATACTTTTCCTACATGTGAGTTCAATGCAATTGGTCTCTAATTAAGAATTGAGGAACGAGATTTACCTTGTTTATGTACTGGAACAACTACTGACTTCTTCCAGATAATAGGGAGAGTTCCACTCTGCCAACACTGTTGGCATAATGAATGTAGTAATTTTTTTTCCATTTCAAAGGCAAATGCGTTAATAATTGATATGACATTCCATCAATCCCAACTGCAGTCTTGTTAGATGAAAATGATTGTAAACAGTCTAAGAACTCTTCAAATTCAATAGGGGCATTTATAAAATGAGAATTATTTGGCAAAGGATCTTCATATTCTTTCTCATTTTCTTTTTCTTTTCTAACTCGTTGTACTGATGGATCAAGACTAGATGATAAAGAATATTCTGCAAAAATCTTTACAAAAGCATCCGCCTTCTCTTTAGCACTTGGAAAATTATTATTGTTTAATTTAATTGGATACGACTGAAGTTTAAATCCATTTTTCATTTCTTTTACTTTATTCCATACCTTTTGCATATCCTTTGCTTCTGAAACCTCTTTAACACAAAATTCAGACCAATACTGTTTTTTTGCCCGAGCTATAATCCTATTACATTGTATCTTAGCATATTTCATCTTTGTAAAATTTTCTTCAGTTTTATTTTTAATCCAATGCTTATATAAGTCTTTTTTTAAATTTACAGCTGTTTCACATTCACTATTCCACCAAGAATTTCCAGATTTGTTATTTAGTTTCTTAGATTTACAGTTTGGAATGTATTTTTCTGCTGCTGTTATTATATTATTTCTAAAATTTGAATAAAACACATCTATATCATCATGAATAATACTGTCAGTATCGATGGCATTAAGATGTGCTTGAAAATCATCCCATATTGCAAATTTATATTTAAATTTAGGAATGATGTCTTCTGTTTTATCATCTTTATCATAATCAACATCCTTGAGCTTAATAATAATTGGTAGATGATCACTTCCTAGACAATCGTCTAGCGGAGACCAAGTGCAAGTTATTGCTAAGTCAGGTGTTGTAAATGACAGATCAATTGCCGTGGGCCTGTGGTATGAAACATCAGGGATTCTTGTATACTGACCATCATTTAAGAGGCATAATTTAGAGTCCAAAATATTTTCAACTAAACGGCTACTTGTTACTATATTACAACCTGGCTCCCACCACGGCGAATGCGCATGGAAGTCCCCCATTATTAACCATTTAGCATTTGACTGTACTAATGTTTTTAACCAATCTGTATTATCTTCTTTCGGACCTTCTGGTAAATATAAAGACAAAACATTTATAACAATATGCTTGTTAATTTTCAACACTGCAGCAGTACTATAAATATTATGTAACGACATAGGTACAGGCGATGGAAATAAGCAATAATCTAAATAACACCTAATATATAAAGCTGTCTGCACTTTTCTTTTGTCGTCGAATTCAAGAGCATGAAACAAAGGAGGATAATAATAATTCTTTAACTTAGGGAGCCTCTTCGGGTCAATATTCAATGACTGTAATGCTAGAACGTGAAAATTCTCATCCGATATATATTTTTCAAAATATAATAAATTTGTACCCAGTGACCTGCAGTTCCATTGGAAAAATGTTATTTCATTGTGCTTCATAATTATTATAAGAAATTTTACTAGTGTAATTTTTTGAACTTACACTTACTTTTAATGAGGAATAGATATATATTCTGTATTTATTTATTTTAACAAAAAGTGCGTTTGTATTATAATCATTCATGAATAATGTACATGTTATTGTTTTCATGTAATTATGTGTTGGTTTCTTTTCTTCACTTTTTTGGTAAATGTGAATCAAGTCTTGTTAATTTTCACGACAATTAGTAGAACTGCCAATTTTTCTTCCACCAATTTTCCCTTCGACGATCACTTTTTGATCTAACTTTTTCCCATAGGAGCCAATTCAGGTGACGCCCAATGTTCTTCGCCAAGGTTGCTGTAGCTCTTCGGTTGGGGTGTACTCCATCAGGACAATCATATTTTGACATATTCTCATGTTGAAGGAATGAAATGTTCTTGATTTCAAACAATTCCGACACCAATACAGCATTAAAGAGACATCTTTTCTATCCAAATCCTGATGACCAGTTGGCGCTATTTTGCTTACTACGAACTTCGTCAAAGGCTTCTCTGCTACAACCTTCTTGATCTTGGTAGCCAGGTTCAATGCAGCTGCTCTCGGCTCCTTCTTTTTTAGTCACAGCCCTCTACGCATTGCATCATTCAACGCTCAGTCATTACGCAGTAACCTTTAGCACAAGTAAAGGATGTTTAGTAGAACAGCTCAACCCGTCGGCACATAGTGCTTCCGCTCCCGGATGGCATCTGGCGCCATTTTAGTCACAGCCCTCTACGCATTGCATCATTCAACGCTCAGTCATTAGGTCCCAACGAAAAACGCACCACTCTGTATGAATTCATCTCAGAAAGCAGGACTGACATTATGTTCATTCAAGAGACTTGGTTTCGGCAGACTGGTGACGAGGGTAAATGCTCGGATTTAACCCCACCTGGCTACTCTGTACGCTCGCTGCCTCGCTCAAATCGCGGTGGTGGCCTTGCTATCATCTAAAGAGACAGTCTGTCCCGTCAGCGAACTTGTTTTTTCCAACTTAGTTCCAGTCATTCGCCGAAAAAGGCAATTCCCGAAGTCGAACGAAGCTCTCCGAGTCGAGCGAAGCTATCCGATGTTTTACGAACGAATGCTTGCAGGACTACGTGAAACCACAGGCTGGGAAGTCTCGTCTTTTGTAGGCCTCGATTACATACTAGATATACTACGCCCGTATGTAGGAGGCCCACGAGTTTACAAAGACGAAAGAAAAGACTTCAGAGCCTGTGGTTTAAACATCCGTGCATAAAAATAGCCGCTGTTGCTTCTAAATCTAACTCTGTTTCGATCTGCACAGCTTCATGCTGTAAGTCAAGTAGAGATTCACATTTTGAAGCAGTTAGTATTTTTATTATTTTATGATGATTAATATACTGACACAATTAGTAATAAAGAGTAAAAATAATACATGACACATAATGCACACATACACCGATATTTCACATCTATATCAACAATAAAACCCTGACAAAATTTCTAAGCGCTATGGATACGTTGATGTCCATTCAGCACAAGGCAAAGCAAGTTTATAATGGTCTAAAAAAACAGTGACATTTTTACTGCAAGCACCAAAAGCAATTATTTATTTAACTATATCATAGCAATATTATTCTTTTTAACTGATACAGTAAATTTGTTATTTGTATTTCAATTATATGTATGTTAATGAGAAATACGTATTAAAACAAATGTTGCGGGGCAGGCGGAAATTTCCATAAATCGTCTAAAAACTTTGGTAAATCGATAGGAAAAAAATAACCAGTAACACCATCTGAATATTTCAGGCTACACCCAACTTCAGCAAAAACAAACAAAACGTCACTGACCATATTTACAACATTGAGCACGCACAGCAGCACACTATTCTTTTTTTTTAAAGAAAAAAGAATAATAATAATAATAATAATAATAATAATAATAATAATAATAATAATAATAATAATAATAATAATAATAATAATAATCATAATGATAATAATAATAATAATAACAATAAAAACAAACAAACAAACAAACAAACAAACAAACAAATAATAATAATAATAATAATAATAATAATAATAATAATAATAATAATAATAATAATAATAATAACAACAACAACAAATTAAACAAAATAAATTAAGGATTTTAATAAATATATTACTACTATTACTACTACTACTACTACTACTACTACTACTACTACTACTACTACTACTACTGCTGCTGCTGCTGCTACCACCACTACTACTACTACTACTAGCGAAGTTGTGGTCTTGATTGTGTGGTCCTGATTCGGCTCTTTGCAATTCGCAGGATCCTGTAAGCAATGAATAACTAACTACCTATTAATTTAACTCTGATCTCGAGTTATGAAAAAAAAAGAAAAAAAGATTTCGCTTAGCCTACTCGTCCTTCTCCGGAAATTTAAAGATTCAAATATTATAAAGTATAGGCCTAAATATTATTAATTAGAATATATATAGTTTATACATTTATTTACGTATAAAACAAACAATACAGGTATAATAATAATAATTATTATATTCAGAATAATTATATTCAGCTAATAGCTTGTCCAGCATTGTCAATGTCTGTTCAAAGATCATCGGTGTCAGGCAGAGAGACCTGGGTTCTTTCTGCGATCGGCAAATCATTAGGAAGGCGAACGGAATTATTTGTAGACCAGAGCATGTTCTGGCGGGCGAATTCTCAGTGCTACCATCCGGGCGCCGTTTTGCCTTACCGGCCTGTAAAGGTAATCGCCGCTCCCACAGCTTTATTCCTTGCGCAATTCGACTGCTAAATTTGATGCGATCATCTCCGCTTTAACATTTTCCCCACCGCCCTACTGCAATGATGATTCATTGATGATATTCTTACCTTATTTTCTAACCTTCATGTTTTTATTTGATTTAACTGTCGGCTGTGAGTGTTCATGATGTGCTGGTGTGTGTGTGTTGGCGTGTGTGTTTGGTTTATGTTTGTATGGTAGGACATGTGCTTATGGAATCGTGTGATAAACTTTTAAATTTCACAGTTTTTTTAAACTTTTTTATGTATTTATTTATTTAAATAATATTAGCTGCTTCTAAATCTTGTAATTGCCGTATGTGGATAAATAAAGTTGTATTGAATTGAATAGTGAGCTTCTTCACTGCGCGGAGACTGATTAAGCCTATGTATAACAGTGTCTACTTGGTTCTAGGCAGGAAATGGGGAATGCAATTATTAGCATACTGCTGAGTGTTACGTTGAAACGCGTACGAAAGTATGTCGGAAACGCGCACGATAGATCTAATCGTTTCGTTTTGCAAAGTATTCAATGATGGAGTTTATTTACCTTTGATTTGAGTTTACATTGTTGTTAGGAGAGGCTTTGTATAACGTGGATAATTTTCGTTGGTCGATATTGTTAGAGAATACTCTGGATCTCCTTGTTTACTATCGATCGAAGTTTCGGGATGATTGTCGAAGTAAGAGAAGGTTCGGGATATGTGTGGAGAGATGAATGACGTAAGTCAGTGATGACGATCTTTAATTCTGATTGGTTAGTTGTAATGCGTCATTTCTAGAACAAACTGTCGTCATCTCGAAGGATAGAAAAAAATTATATATTCGATGCTTTGTGTGTTGTAAAGAGAGTTGTTGTTGATAGTGAAGCTGGAAAGTAAATTTGGAAGTTGTTGAGTTGAATTGAGAATTGTATGCAGTTGTTGATGTATGCTGAATAAAAGTGGAAAACTTCATACGTCGACTTTGTGACTTGTATGCTGATTGAGCAGGCTGCGTGAATAAACGAATCTGAGTTACACAACTATCAGGAATTCAAGCATCGGGGCTGAATCAAATACTGATAGAAAACACCACCATCGAATCGAGTGTAACACTGAGAACTAACAAAATGCAAATCAAAGAACGCAACTATTAAATAATTATGGTCGATAATATTTATGCTAATCTTAACAAGTATACCATTGCAAAATGCTAATCTGTGTAAATCGAAGAGAATTAGAAGCAACAGCGATCATTTTTAATATTTAACTAGTCGTAGTCATGCAAGCATCATTTCGCAAAACATCGGAGAGTTTCGTTCGACTTCGGTGATTGCCTTTTTCGGCGAATGACTGGAACTAGGTTGGAAAAAACAAGTTTGCGTCCCGTCACCTTAGCTTCATTACAGACTTCGCATTCACTCACTCTTCCTTTGAAGTTGTTCACCTTAGTCTGTCCGTTCCACAGCAGAACATTCACTTCATATGCATATATCGCACCTTTCCAAGCAAGAAAAATAAATTAACTGATGCAATTTTCCACCAAGAATTTCCAGTCCTGCTCGATTATTGCAACACACTGTCAGGAAATACATAGTCTTAGGAGACATTAACTTTCACTTTGACCAACCCCAGCAACCTTCCACCGCAAAAATGATTGAACTTTTAGATCAGTTTAATCTTTCTCAGTCAGTCACAGAGCCCACCCACAGCCGTGGTCACATCATAGATTGGGTTATGCATAGGCCTCAGGATAATGTTGTTAGATCTACTTCAGTCACCCAGGAATTAACATCTGACCATTTCTGTGTCGTGTGCGAACTAAACGTCCTCCTCCCCTCATGTTCAGGGAGGCTCGCAGCCTGCGTACCATGGATAGGGATGCTTTCAAGCAAGAGCTTACCGCTAAAGTGACCCCAGAACTGTGCCCCACTGTGGATCAGCTGAATAGTACACTTCATGCGGTGCTTGATCGGCACGCTCCCGTGGCCCAGAAAAAGGTCAAGGCAACACGCTCAGCACCCTGGTACGAGTCTATTAAGGATGAGCTCTCCGAGGCGAAGAAACACCGACGCAAAGTAGAGAAAAAGTGGCTTAAATCAGGTTTAGAAGTCAGCAAGCAGATTTTCACCGCTGCAAAAAAACGGGTCACTAAAATAGTCTATACTGCCAAAACCCGGTACTTTAGCGACAGAATTAGCAACAGCGAAACTTGTAAACAGTTGTTCGACATTTGCAATCAGCAAAGGGGTAAGAGCAATGCAACATCGCTCCCATCCATGCATCCACCATGTCAGCTCCCAGATGTATTTTGTAATTATTTCACACAGAAAGTGGCTGACATAAGGGCCGCTCTTGATAGCCATGAGATCCCACTCATTAACCCATTCTCACCTTCCCTCACTACCGCAAAGTTGGAAGTGTTTCAACCAATAACAGAGCAAGAAGTCAAGAAAGTCATCTTAAGCTCAAAACCAACATCTTGCTCTCTCGACCCCATTCCTACCCCCATGTTGGTTAAGAATCTTGACTTTCTACTCCCGACCATTACCCACATTATCGAGAGTCTGTCCTCTGGTGTTGTTCCATCTGTGCTGAAAGGGGCTGTCATCAAACACCTCCTTAAAAAAAACAAGTTTAGACAAAAATAATCTAAAGAACTGTAGACCTGTTTCAAACCTCTCCTTCCTGTCCAAAGTCATAGAAAAATTTTTTCTCAAACAACTGTTTGCCCACCTATATGATAACGCTTTACTTTGCCCCAACCAGTCTGCCTACAGACCCTTCCACAGCACTGAGACAGCCCTCCTAAAGGTAACCAATGATCTGTTGCTTGCCTTAGATAATGGTAACGTCTCCAATCTCACCTTATTAGACCTCTCAGCCGCCTTTGACACAGTCGACCACCACATTCTCTTTAACACTCTTCAACACTACTTTGGAATCTCTGGCTCGGTCCTGGCTTGGTTCCACTCATATCTTTCTGACAGATCACAAGCAGTCACTGTCGATGGCTGTTTCTCCGGCATAGCAGACGTGGTGTGCGGAGAGCCTCAGGGTTCCGTTTTAGGGCCAGTGTTATTCACTCTGTACACCAAGCCACTGCTTCTCCTGCTCGGAATGCAAGCTGTTGAGAGTCAGTCATTTGCAGATCATACACAACTTTATAAAACCACTGCCCCCTCTCTCATTAATTCCACTGTTCAGATTTTGGAGAACTGCATCACAGACAATAAAACCGAAGCCCTCCTCATTCACAAGCACAACACCTCCTCCTCACTCTCGCGTCTCCCAACATCGCTTACAATAGGGACAACAAACATTCAGTTCTCATCCTCAGCAAGAAATCTCGGCTACATTCTCTCCGATGACCTGTCCCTCAACAACAACATCTCCAAAGTCTGTCGCTCTGCATACGCGGCCATCCGCCAAATCAGCTCCTTTCGCCACTATCTTACAGTCACTGCCACCAAAACCCTAGTCTGCGCTCTCGTCATTTCTCGTCTTGACTATTGCAACTCTCTCCTCGCTGGCTCCCCAAAACACATCATTGACAAACTACAAACGGTTCAGAACTCAGCAGCTAGACTAGTATTTCGAGCAAAGAAACGTGATCACATCACACCTTTACTACATTCCCTTCATTGGCTTCCTGTGCAAGCACGCGTAGAGTACAAACTCTCTATTCTCTGTCACAACTTCTTCACAGATTCTTGTCCTTCCTACCTTGCTGATCTACTGTCTGTCTACTTCCCTTCACGCACTTTAAGATCTTCTGCAGACACTCGCACACTCAAGGTTCCCGTCACCCGCACTAAGACATACGGCCAACGTGCATTCGCTTACTCCGCACCCAAGCAGTGGAATTCCCTTCCCTCCCATATCCGCAACATACAATCAACACAAGCATTCAAAAAAGCCCTCAAAACACACCTCTTCAAACTGCACTATTCAGACTGATTTGTATCCAGCTGCCATTCTCTCCTCTTTTGTCTCTGTCTGATCCTTAAATGTTTACATGGCTGTAAATATTTAAACTGTTTTTCTTCCTGGGTCTAACCGGGCATATAAATAGCTGTGAATAGGTTTTTGCTGTTCTATTTCTGTCTTTTCTGTCATTTATGTACATAGTTGTAAATAGTCTATTTCTGTCTTTTTTGTCATTTGTGTACATAGTTGTAAATAGTGTTTCCCTGTACTGTTCCGTCTTTTGGTGTATCATAGCAAAATTGATGTTTGATCGAATGCATGCATTTTTATGTAATGACTATGTAAAGCGTGGTGAGTCTAGTCATAGGCTGGAGTACCCGCTATATAAAAATCCGTTATTATTATTATTATTATTATTATTATTATTATTATTATTATTATTATTATTATTATTATTATTATTATTATTATTAGTTAATGGTAATGACAAAGAGACCGCGTTTATACGTAAAGCACCGTTTCTCGTAGCTCGATCTGCCCAAGCATTTTATCGAAAACCACAATGAGAGGGGGTCCAACAAAAGTTTACATTTGTACCATTTACAATTAAATTATTAAGGAGGTGTTTAATTTCAATGATAATATCTGTTCTTTCTTTATAGGAATTAGAATTTAACGCCTGAAGTACGGATTTAGAATCAACAAATATTACAATACGAGTGTTGCTGAGTTCAGAGAAAGATGGAGTATGCTGGTTAAACGATCATCTGTGGTGTCCCTACGACCTCCGAATTACGGGAAAGAATAGGATAGGATAGCACAAGGCTATCAGTGCAGTCCTTCACAACAGCGCCATCGGAAACTGGTTCAGAACAGTTATCGGTGTGCGTCAAGGATGCCTTCTCTCTCCAACACTCTTCAGCATATTCCAAGAGCGCATCATGTCAGATGCACTTGCAGATCACGAAGCAACACTCCGCATAGGGGGTAGAGCAATCTCCAACCTTCGTTTTGCGGATGACATTGAGGGATTGGCTGAAGAAGAACAAGAACTTGAACAGCTGGTACCGAGCCGCGACACCATCTCCAGAGTCTATAGAATGGAAATAAGTGCATAGAAAACCAAATTGATGACCAACAACTTCATAGGCATCAACTTGGTCATCAAAGTCCAAAGCCAATCCCTAAACACAGTGCATAGCTTCAAATATTTAGGAAGGAAGGAAGTCTTCTCCAGGATCGCACAAACAACTGCTGCCCTGACAAGTTTGATGCCTATTTGGAAAGGCAGGACCATCAGTCAACATTCCAAGGTATATCTTATATGCGTGCGAAACATGGGCCCTCAAAGTAGATCTACAACGAAGAATACAAAGCATGGGGATGAGGTGCTACAGAAGACTTCTGGGCATTCCCTATCGGCACACCAACGACGAAGTCCGACAGCCCATCACACAAGCCATTGGACAACATGATGACATGCTCACAGTGGTGAAGAAACGGAAATTTAGCAGAGCATTATGTCTTGCAAGGACCATCCTACAGGGCACGTTGCATGGAGGCAGTAGAAGAGGGAGATAGAAAAAGAGGTGGGAGGACAACATTCGAGAATGGACTGGCTTGACACTGAACGAAGCCATGAGGGTTGCTGAGAACAGAGAGAGATGGAGTACGCTGGTTAAACGATAATCTGTGGTGCTCCAACGACCTTTGAGGCAGGGATAGGATAAGATAGGATCACCAACCCGACAGGCACTAAAGTCAAGGAATGTTTACTCCGGGCGCCTATGGCTGGCCGGAACAGACAGATCTCTATAGTAACAAGGAAAGACATGGTGTTATGTTTACCGCAGTCAGAGCATTGAAGTACAAACTATGGTGAGAGTACATTCGGAAGGGGAACTTTACAAAGTGATGCTGAAACCTTTAAAACAGTGCCAGAGGTATAGATATGGTAATTTTACCAGTGCTGCGGTATGTTTGTTCAATGATTGCAGTTGTGTGAACTGCTTATTCAATGACTGTAGTCGTGTGTACTGCTTGTTCAATGACTGTAGTTGTGTGTACTGCTTGTTCTTTTTATTTTTATTATTTTTTTTTATTTAAAATCAGTTTATAGTCCCCTCTCTTCCCGGTAAGGATTTTCAGAGAGGAGACTCCCGTTATCAAAACTGCTTGTTCAATGACTGTTGTTATGTGTACTGCTTGTTCAATGACTGTAATCGTGTGTTCTGCCTGTTCAATGACTGTAGTTGTGTGTACTGCTTGTTCAATGACTGTAGTTGTGTGTACTGCTTGTTCAATGAGTGCAGTTGTGTGTACTGCTTGTTCAATGACTGTAGTTGTGTGTACTGCTTGTTCAATGAGTGCAGTTATGTGTACTGCTTGTTCAATGACTGTAGTTGTGTGTACTGCTTGTTCAATGACTGTAGTTGTGTGTACTGCTTGTTCAATGACTGTAGTTATGTGTACTGCTTGTTCAATGAGTGCAGTTGTGTGTACTGCCTGTTCAATGACTGTAGTTGTGTGTACTGCTTGTTCAATGACTGCAGTTATGTGTACTGCCTGTTCAATGACTGTAGTTGTGTGTACTGCTTGTTCAATGACTGTAGTTGTGTGTACTGCTTGTTCAATGACTGTAGTTGTGTGTACTGCATGTTCAATGACTGTAGTTGTGTGTACTGCTTGTTCAATGACTGTAGTTGTGTGTACTGCTTGTTCAATGAGTGCAGTTATGTGCACTGCTTGTTCAATGACTATAATCGTGTCTTCTGCTTGTTCAATGACTGTAGTTGTGTGTACTGCTTGTTCAATGAGTGCAGTTATGTGCACTGCTTGTTCAATGACTATAATCGTGTCTTCTGCTTGTTCAATGACTGTAGTTGTGTGTACTGCTTGTTCAATGACTGTAGTTATGTGTACTGCTTGTTCAATGACTGTAGTTGTGTGTACTGCTTGTTCAATGACTGTAGTTGTGTGTACTGCTTGTTCAATGACTGTAGTTGTGTGTTCTGCTTGTTCAATGACTGTAGTTGTGTGTACTGCTTGTTCAATGACTGTAGTTGTGTGTACTGCTTGTTCAATGACTGTAGTTGTGTGTACGGCTTGTTCAATGACTGTAGTTGTGTGTACTGCTTGTTCAATAACTGTAGTTGTATGTACTGTTTGTTCAATGACTGTAGTTGTGTGTACTGCTTGTTCAATGACTGTAGTTGTGTGTACGGCTTGTTCAATGACTGTAGTTGTGTGTACTGCTTGTTCAATGACTGTAGTTGTGTGTACTGCTTGTTTAATGACTGTAGTTGTGTGTACTGCTTGTTTAATGACTGTAGTCGTGTGTACTGCTTGTTCAATGACTGTAGTTGTGTGTTCTGCTTGTTCAATGACTGTAGTTGTGTGTACTGCTTGTTTAATGACTGTAGTTGTGTGTACGGCTTGTTCAATGACTGTAGTTGTGTGTACTGGGGTGGCCTCGTGGCGCAGTGGATAAGTCGCCGGTCTCCTATGCCGAAGGTCGCGGGTTCGTTTCCCGCAAGGGGCGAACGTATGTGACTTAGGTACGAGACTATTGAGGTCACCGAGGGTTTTCTCCGGGCACTCCGGTTTCCTCCCTCCCTTCAATAATGGTACAGGACGCAGTCAATATACAAAATTTCAAAAATTAAAAATCGAGTTTCTTTCCGTCTTCCAATAGCGCTCTCCCTGCCTTTACACCACCTGTTTGAGTGAATGGTGTGTATTTGGTATGTGTGAGGGTGGATGAGACAGGTGAGCGTGTATGTTGGTATAGATCGCCGTGCTTTGAGCCTGATTGATTTGGGGAAAGGCGCGTATATAGCATCCTGTATTATTATACTGCTTGTTCAATGACTGTAGTCGTGTCTTCTGCTTGTTCAATGACTGTAGTTGTTAGTACTGCTTGTTCAATGACTGTAGTTGTGTGTACTGCTTGTTCAATGACTGTAGTTGTGTGTACTGCTTGTTCAATGACTGTAGTTGTGTGTACTGCTTGTTCAATGACTGTAGTCGTGCGTTCTGCCTGTTCAATGACTGTAGTTGTGTGTACGGCTTGTTCAATGACTGTAGGTGTGTGTACTGCTTGTTTCAGGTGCTACCAGCTTCACCAGACCACAGAACCAAAGATGACTTGGTACGACTCCCGTTTGATGTGCATAAGGAATGGGCAGCGGCTGGTTACCATGGGAATGCCGACAAAATTCAGAGATTTCCAACTTTTTGTTGCGTCCTTACCAAACAAGCGTTTCTTCATCTTCATGGGTGCACAGCTGCTGGAGCGACGGGAGGCAGTCCCCGTGGCGGCCTTCTACAAGCACGTAAGCCAACATTCAGATTTTTAGACATCAAACAAGCTTTCCTCTCTCTGTGATTTTCTAAAACGTGAACTTGATTGAAGGACAAGGTCAAAGTGAACACAGACCTATTTCATTTTATGGTTAAGTGTTTCTTTCTCTAAATCATAATGTTGACATGGACGTACAATTGCCGACAAACCAAACTTGTTTGTAGCTACGAATCCACTCATGATCAGATGATCAAATGCATGTGGGCCTTTCACAATATTGCAGAGCAGTCTGGGTTTAAAAAAAAGAGTTCAGTATTGTTTGTATCTTCTATTCATATTTAATTTTTTTTTAAGTATTTATGACATTGTTCAACAGCTGTGATAGAGCACGTTATCACCTTTGTCGTGATGACTGGAACCTACCTGGCTTACACCACATTATTTTATCTGTAATCCACCAGATCTGGCAGTGGGAGGACGGGAGTTCGGCATTCTTCCTCAACATCACTTCTAACGCGACAGCCCCTTTATGTGCCTACTTCGACCTCAAGACTTCTACAGTGAAAGAACTAGCCTGCCATGCGGAATTTTCGTTTACCCATCTTTTGTGCGAATTCGACAAAAACACAACCCTCACTGAGCTTTCCCCACGAAAAGGGAATAATCCTACAGACTCTGCAAGTAGCATCACGTTTCCACACCTCAATTCCACATTGGATTCCAGAAATCACTCTATGGTGCCATGTCCCCAAGGTCACCTGACGAAAGATTTCCTGTCTTGTGATGCGCGGAATGGATGCGTGAAGGAAAAAAGCAATAATCGGTGCGAGACTGGCGGAGTGGCGGTGCCCATGTTTCACTGCGGCGTTGGCCATATGGCCTTGCACTACAGCCTTGTGTGTGATCACATCGTGCATTGCCTAGACAGAACGGATGAAGATTTTTGTCACTTTGAAGCCTGTCCTGTGAAGGATTTCCAGTGCCAAAGCGGACAATGTGTCAGTACATACCGCGACTGTGACCACAACCCGGACTGTTATGACGGATCTGATGAACCGTGCAAAGAGCCGTTTTATCGACAGTTATTACCAGAAGTGCGTTTGCCAGTGGAGCTAGAGATGGACGGCAAGGGCAGTTACTCGTTTCTTCCAACAAACAGTTGTCGTGACACGCACTTCTTGTGCCCTGAAGGCGTTTGTCTCCCTGTCTACCTTCGCTGTAACAACATTCCTGACTGCCTGGAGAAGGAGGATGAGAAAGACTGTGAAAATTTCGTATGTCCGGGATTTTACCGTTGTTGGGGGTCCTTCGTGTGCCTACATCCTGACAACGTGTGTGACGGTGTGCCGCACTGTCCTCAGTGGGACGATGAACTGCTATGTAAGATGGATTGTCCCAATGCCTGCCGCTGTCAAGGTCTGGCCTTTGTCTGCAATATAAACTTCAATGCCAGTGCATTCCCACACATTCGGTATCTTGACGCCAGTGCCTCTAATATGGAATTAAAGGACTTTTCCGGCAACCGCCTGCTTGTTCGTCTTCACTTGTCCCGGTCCAACATCACAACAGTGACCATCATGACCTTACCCAATCTCCAATACCTGGACCTGAGTCACAACCAAATACCAAAAATTGGCATGGGCGTCATGAACTTACCCAATCTCTATTACCTGAACCTGAGTCACAACCAGATAGCCAGCATTGACATGGACGTTTTGAGCTCCCTCAACAAACTTCGCATTCTCGATCTTTCCAACAACCCGCTGTCAGTTATTACCAACACTGATGCGACAACGTCTCGCACTATGACATTACGAAGAATCGATCTCTCATTCACTGAGCTCACAGTCTATAACGGCAGCACCTTTGCCAAATATACGCAAATGGAAACGATTAATGTTTCCAGTAGCAAGTTGACAACAATCTCAAACGAAGGGTTTAAATCCATGCAGTTGCTGCAGACTGTGGACGCCAGAGGAAATCCTCTGACCACTTTCCCAAACGACGTTTTTACCAACCTGACATCCTTGAAGACTGTGTACGTGGACAACTACAAGCTATGCTGTCCTGTCATGTTGCCTCCTGACTTTAACTTGAATAAATGTCATTCCAAACAAGACTTGCTGGCCTCATGCGACGATCTGCTGAAATCCAACACCTACCGCATCTTTCTCTGGGTCTTTGCAGCCATAGCCATCGTAGGCAACGTGGGCAGCTTTGTGGCCAGAATCTACTGGGACGGGTCAACACTCGGTAGCTTTGGTATTTTCGTTACCAACTTGTCTTTGGCTGATTTTCTTATGGGTATCTACCTGGCCGTGATCGGGTCTGCAGACATTGCTTATCGCGGTCGGTATTTGTTTCACGATAAAGAATGGAAGCAGAGTTTCGCTTGCACTATTGCAGGGTGCCTGTCATTCCTGTCCAGCGAGGTCAGCGCCTTTATCATCTGTTTCATCACGCTGGACCGCTTCCTGGTGCTACGCTTCCCTTTCAGACAGGTCCCATTCAGCCGTAGATCTGCTCTTGTCACTTGTGGCATCATCTGGGCTGCGGGGTTAGTGCTGATCATCGTTCCCTTGCTGCATGCCACGTCCCACTGGCAGTTCTACAGTCAGAATGGCATCTGCATCCCGCTCCCTTTCAGCAGCAGTGACGGCTTTCCTGGCTACACGTATTCATTCACCGTGATGATCGTGCTCAACTTCACCCTTTTTATCCTGATCGCCGTCGGTCAGGTGGCCATCTACTGGTCAGTCAGGGCTAACTCAGTGGCCGGCAAGGACAGGGCAACCCGGGACGCGACCATCGCTCGCCGCTTGACCTTGATCGTGCTGTCGGACTTTGCTTGCTGGTTCCCTATCGGCCTGCTGGGCGTCATGGCGTCAACCGGCACTCCTATTCCTGATGAAATCAACGTGGCCATGGCCATCATCGTCATGCCCATCAACTCTGCTCTAAACCCGTTCCTCTACACCCTTAACGTGCTGATGGAAAAGCGACAGAAAGCGAGGGAGGACTATCTACTGCAGAAGTTGGAGGCACGCCAGAAAACCTCCATTGTGACCAGGTCTGCAAAGGCTGAGGCTTTTTCTGTCATACAGACCTGTCTAAAGAATGGAACTGTAACCCTTGACGAGGTTGTTAGTCAGTTAAAAGTTGATTAAGGCCACTACATAGATCGCCCAGACAGGAGCAGGGGTTTGTGGTTTGCTGCTTGATACAAGTAAGACATTTGATGAACAAGTATGAACGTTACGATCATGGACATCGCTGGAGATTTGACGTTGAAAAAACAGACGTTGATCAAGATCAATACACGTGTCAGTGTCAAGGATAATACCTAGTACAGTCAAAGGAAAAGCGAGAAAGAAATGTTGATCAAGGAGAACAATAAATCTTGACCTTGGTAACATGAAGGGCATGAGACAAATCTGATGGAAGGTCAAGGTCATGACGTTTGTGTTGCTACTCCCTTTTTGTAATCAGTGACTTTTTTACATCGCTTTTTTTAAGACGTTTGCGTTCTCCGGGTAAAGTGAGGACCTAAAATATGTTTCAATTAATAGTTTTCAAACTGCATTGTTTATGTATGTGTTTACATGGTGCATTGTTTATGTATATGTTTACATGGTGCATTGTATATGTATGTGTTGACATGGTGCATTGTTTATGTATGTGTTTACATAGTGCATTGTTTATGTATGTGTTTACATGGTGCATTATATATGTATGTGTTTACATGGTGCATTGTTTATGTATGTGTTTGCATGGTGCATTGTTTATGTATGTGTACATGGTGCATTGTTTATGTATGTGTTTGCATGGTGCATTGTTTATGTATGTGTTTACATGGTGTGTACATGGTGTAGACATGGTGTGTACATGGTGTAGACATGGTGTGTACATGGTGTGTACATGGTGTAGACATGGGGTGTACATGGTGTGTACATGGTGTAGACATGGTGTGTACATGGTGTGTACATGGTTTAGACATGGTGTGTACATGGTGTGTACATGGTGTGTACATGGTGTAGACATGGTGTGTACATGGTGTGTATATGGTGCAAACATTGTAGCTGTAACAGGTGCAAAAGGCATATGATAACCGAGAAGTTTAGCACATTATGAGTTCTGGTGCACTGTGTGAGTTGTGGTGCCCTGTATGAATTCTGGTGCACTGTGTGAGTTGTGGTGCACTGTATGAGTTCTGGTGCACTGTGTGAGTTGTGGTGCACTGTATGAGTTCTGGTGCACTGTATGAGTTGTGGGACACTATATGAGTTGTGGTGCCCTGTGTGAGTTCTGGTGCACTGTGTGAGTTGTGGTGCGCTGTATGAGTTGTGTTACACTGTATGAGTTGTGGTGCACTGTGTGAGTTGTGGTACACTGTATGAGTTGTGGTGCACTGTGTGAGTTGTGGTACACTGTATGAGTTGTGGTACACTGTATGAGTTGTGGTGCGCTGTATGAGTTGTGGTACACTGTATGAGTTGTAGTACACTGTATGAGTTGTAGTACACTGTATGAGTTGTGGTGCGCTGTATGAGTTGTGGTACACTGTATGAGTTGTGGTGCACTGTGTGAGTTGTGGTACACTGTATGAGTTGTGGTACACTGTATGAGTTGTGGTGCGCTGTATGAGTTGTGGTGCACTGTATGAGTTGTGGTACACTGTATGAGTTGTGGTGCCCTGTGTGAGTTGTGGTGCACTGTATGAGTTGTGGTACACTGTATGAGTTGTGGTGCCCTGTGTGAGTTGTAGTGGACTGTATGAGTTGTGGTACACTGTATTAGTTGTCGTGCACTGTATGAGTTGTGGTGCACTGTATGAGTTGTGGTGCCCTGTGTGAGTTGTAGTGGACTGTATGAGTTGTGGTACACTGTATTAGTTGTCGTGCACTGTATGAGTTGTGGTACACTGTATGAGTTGTGGTGCACTGTATGAGTTGTGGTGCCCTGTGTGAGTTGTGGTACAATGTATGAGTTTTGGAGCACTGTATGACTTCTGTTGCACTGTATGACTTCTGGTGCACTGTATGACTTCTGGTGCACTGCACGAGTTCTGGTGCACTGTATGAGTTCTGTTGCACTGCACGAGTTCTGGTGCACTGTATGAGTTCTGTTGCACTGCACGAGTTCTGGTGCACTGTATGACGTCTGTTGCACTGTATGAGTTCTGGTGCACTGTATGAGTTCTGGTGCACAATATGAACTACGGTGCCAATTGTCAATTATAGTGCACATTATGAGTAAAGGTGTACATTGTGAGTTATGGTGTACATTATAAGTTACGGTACACATTATGAGTTATGTTACACATTATGAGTTATGTTGCACGTTATGAGTTATGATGCACAGTTTGAGTTATGGTGTACATTTTGAGTTATGGTACACACTATGAGTTATGGAACACATTACGAGTTATGGTACACACTATGAGTTATGGAACACATTATGAGTTATGGTGTACATTATGAGTTATGATGTACAATATTTTTCAAGGAAAGATGGAGTGTTGGAAGGCTTATTCCTACGAGAGATTGTGTGTGTGATTTTGTCATGACGTTTTTACATACTGGTGTTCACAATGTTCTGACATGAACTTCTCTTTGTCTCTGAACATTGTGTCTTCCTAATGATGCTGGTGTTCACAATGTTATGACATGAACTTCTCTTTGTCTCTGAACATTGTGTCTTCCTAATGATGCTGGTGTTCACAATGTTATGACATGAACTTCTATTTGTCTCTGAACATTGTGTCTTCCTAATGATGCTGGTGTTCACAATGTTATGACGTGAACTTATATTTGTCTCTGAACATTGTGTCTTCTTAATGATACTGGTGTTCACAATGTTATGACATGAACTTCTCTTTGTCTCTGAACATTGTGTCTTCTTAATGATGCTGGTGTTCACAATGTTATGACGTGAACTTATATTTGTCTCTGAACATTGTGTCTTCCTAATGATGCTGGTGTTCACAATGTTACGACGTGAACTTCTATTTGTCTCTGAACATTGTGTCTTCCTAATGATGCTGGTGTTCACAATGTTATGACGTGAACTTCTCTTTGTCTCTGAACATTGTGTCTTCTTAATGATGCTGGTGTTCACAATGTTATGATGTGAACTTCTATTTGTCTCTGAACATTGTGTCTTCTTAATGATGCTGGTGGACGGACACCTGAAATCCTGAGCTTCAGTTCTCAATCTGATGAGCTATTGCCGTACTGTTATTATTGACATCAGTTATATGGCTGTTCAATATCCAGTTCTTCTACTGAACGCTTTCACATGTCTGCCTCTAGTTTTTGGTAGATGGGAAAAATGTACATCGCTGTATTGTTGGTGAAACGCTTGCTTGGGAATGACGAGGGAAGATTTGTAGCCGTAATGATATTGACAAGTCAGAGTTATTGCTTGATGCGTCTTGGATGTGACTTGATTGACACTATGGCTGGAATGTCTGCTGGAACCTGGACAATGTGGATGTGACTTGATTGACACTATGGCTGGAATGCCTGCTGGAACCTGAACAATGTGGATGTGACTTGATTGACACTATGGCTGGAATGCCTGCTGGAACCTGAACAATGTGGATGTGACTTGATTGACACTATGGCTGGAATGCCTGCTGGAACCTGAACAATGTGGATGTGACTTGATTGACACTATGGCTGGAATGCCTGCTGGAACCTGAACAATGTGGATGTGACTTGATTGACACTATGGCTGGAATGCCTGCTGGAACCTGAACAATGTGGATGTGACTTGATTGACACTATGGCTGGAATGCCTGCTGGAACCTGAACAATGTGGATGTGACTTGATTGACACTATGGCTGGAATGTCTGCTGGAACCTGGACAATGTGGATGTGACTTGATTGACACTATGGCTGGAATGTCTGCTGGAACCTGAACAATGTGGAGGTGACTTGATTGACACTATGGCTGGAATGTCTGCTGGAACCTGGACATTGTGGATGTGACTTGATTGACACTATGGCTGGAATGCCTGCTGGAACCTGGACATTGTGGATGTGACTTGATTGACACTATGGCTGGAATGTCTGCTGGAACCTGGACATTGTGGATGTGACTTGATTGACACTATGGCTGGAATGCCTGCTGGAACCTGGACAATGTGGAGGAAGTGTGAAAATCCACGTAGTTTATTGTTAAATATAGCCACGTAGTTTATTATTAAATATAGTCACGTAGTTTATTGTTAAATATAGTCACGTAGTTTATTGTTAAATATAGTCACTACAACAATACGTCCTGGATGTGACTTGATTGACACTATGGCTGGAATGCCTGCTGGAACCTGAACAATGTGGAGGAAGAGTGAAAATCCACGTAGTTTATTGTTAAATATAGTCACGTAGTTTATTGTTAAATATAGTCACGTAGTTTATTGTTAAATATAGTCACGTAGTTTATTGTTAAATATAGTCACGTGGTTTATTGTTAAATATAGTCACGTAGTTTAATGTTAAATATAGTCACGTAGTGTATTGTTAAATATAGTCACGTAGTTTATTGTTAAATATAGTCACGTAGTTTATTGTTAAATATAGTCACGTAGTTTATTGTTAAATATAGTCACGTAGTTTATTGTTAAATATAGTCACGTAGTTTATTGTTAAATATAGTCACGTAGTTTATTGTTAAATATAGTCACGTAGTTTATTGTTAAATATAGTCACGTAGTTTATTGTTAAATATAGTCACGTGGTTTATTGTTAAATATAGCCACTACAACAATACGTCTTGTTTACAGCGCTTTTTCCTACAAAACAACAGTCAGTTGAAAGACACAGACGGTGGCAGATGCAAATGGTTTTGTCTTCAGCATTTGATATAACCTATCATGTGTATGTGTATTCATAATTCTACTAAATGTATTTATATTTATTTTTTCCCCCAAATACCTTATTGTACGTGTACACATTTTTACCTCTGCAGATGTCTCAATGCATGGATGATAAAACTGAGAGTCACAATTTCTTACAAACCCACCGGACCCAGTTGAAACCAGTAAGCTGTTACAATTGTGCTTTGCATGACAACGTTCACACAATATAAAGCTATTACAGTTGTGCTTTGCTGAGGGGCCGGGTAGCTCAGTTGGTAGAGCGTTTTACTAGTAACCGAAAGGTACCTGGTTCGAATCCCGGATTGGCCAATGTGTGACCATATTATTTTCCCCTTGCCATCAACTGGTTCGCTGGTGTCAGAATAGTGTGACCAGTAGTCGCCTATACGCTTCGGTGTCGTGTGACTATAATCTACAGTTACACAATTTTTTTGCTTTGCTGACAACGTTGATACAATATAAATTTGTTGCAGTTGAGGTTTGTTTGACAACGTTCACACGATATAAAGCTGTTACGGTTGTGGTTTGTCTGACAACGTTCACACGATATAAAGCTGTTACAGTTGTGGTTTGTCTGACAACGTTCACAATATATAAAGCTGTTACAGTTGTGGTTTGCCTGACAATGTTCACACAATATAAAGCTGGCTGTATGCAAAAGATTATTTGCGAACGAAGAGGGAAGGACGACGATTCATTACTGATTCACACAATTATTATAAGCAATGAAAGAGGTTGAAGATGATGAACCCAAATAATATAATAAAGAAACAAAATCACCCGTCTAACGACCTGACAAGTTTTAGGCACGTCGCACGATCGTTCCCTGACATTTGACAACTGGTCCAGAGCTGTCAGCATACCTGCATTGTTCGGATTGTACTGACGTCGAAGTTCAAGAGATGAACGTTGTTTTCTCCAGTTCCTGTAGGAACTAGTGTTTGACCTTTACTTTTTTTTTGTTTTGATGTAATCCATGATGATAACACTTTTTAATAAACTTCAATGTTGTGCAGTATTAAGAATGTTTGAAGAAAAAAAATGTTATTCCGATTTGATAAAAGTAAGTACATAAGGTAGATGTCTGCTTTAGTGATCCCTATTCGGCAACGTTGGAATCAATAATTTAAAAAAGATTTATTAATCACAAGTTACACAAATGTACAATAACAAAACATACATGTTATAACTTTCAGTATTACAAACAATAAATACATATTATAATGTCCAATATTACCAACACATCAAATATACGTTATATTGTTCAGTATTACAGACATTAGTAACAAATACATGTTATAATGTTCAGTATTACAGACAAACAACAAATACACATTGTAATGTTCAGTATTAAAAACACTTACACAAATACCAGCATTAATCCAATCAAAACTCTTGTAATAAAATAAGAATTAGCATTTTGTGTGAGATTTATTATTAGAACATGCATCGATGTTGGCAATCTTTCCCTTGCCATTTTGCAATATTCTCCAACAAAACATAACATAGTCAACCTGGTGCTCCCCATATATGTTGCACTCAGCCCCCTGCTCTTTGGTCCCTCAATTCAAGGTACACATTTACCTAAGTCCTTGTTCAATCAGGTTTCTGTTTCCTCAATTCAAGGTACACATTTACCTAAGTCCTTGTTCAATCAGGTTTCTGTTTCCTCAATTCAAGGTACATATTTCCCTAAGTCCTTGTTCAACCAGGTTTCTGTTTCCTCAATTCAAGGTACACATTTACCTAAGTCCTTGTTCAATCAGGTTTCTGTTTCCTCAATTCAAGGTACACATTTACCTCAGTCTTTGTTCAATCAGGTTTCTGTTTCCTCAATTCAAGGTACACATTTACCTCAGTCTTTGTTCAATCAGGTTTCTGTTTCCTCAATTCAAGGTACACATTTACCTAAGTCCTTGTTCAATCAGGTTTCTGTTTCCTCAATTCAAGGTACACATTTACCTAAGTCCTTGTTCAATCAGGTTTCTGTTTCCTCAATTCAAGGTACACATTTACCTAAGTCCTTGTTCAATCAGGTTTCTGTTTCCTCAATTCAAGGTACACATTTACCTAAGTCCTTGTTCAATCAGGTTTCTGTTTCCTCAATTCAAGGTACACATTTACCTAAGTCCTTGTTCAATCAGGTTTCTGTTTCCTCAATTCAAGGTACACATTTACCTAAGTCCTTGTTCAATCAGGTTTCTGTTTCCTCAATTCAAGGTACATATTTCCCTAGGTCTTTGTTTCCTCTTGCAATGTTCTTCCAAGGGCTTTGATGGCCCAGGTCTAAGTTCTGCCCAGTCTGTAACAAACATATTGTGGGAATCATAGACATAGGGTAATGTGGACAAAGGGGAACATAGGCATACTACCACCATGAAACGTACGCTTGTTCATGGCTTCACTTGTGTCGTTTCATAATTATGAGGTCTGTTACACATAGTGATCTTAGAACATCATCACCATCATGATCATCATCATGATCATCATCATCATCATCATCATCATCATCATCATCATCATCATCATCATCATCATCATCATCATTATCATCAACAACAACAACAGCAACACAAGCAGCAAGGGCAATAAGGCCAACAAAAATACAATGTTTTAACAATAACAGTAACAATGTTAACAAGAGAATGACACTTCCAGCTACAGCTCCTACATAAAATGTTCATCATTCTTGAAAATCAAACATTTTCTTATTTATATTTGAATACTCTGTCAACATACAAAACAAGCGAGAGTCGTGCTATTCTATTTGAATACTCTGTCAACATACAAAACAAGCGAGAGTCGTGCCATTCTATTTGAATACTGTGTCAACATACAAAACAAGCGAGAGTCGTGCCATTCTATTTGAATACTCTGTCAACATACAAAACAAGCGAGAGTCTTATTTATATTTGAATACTCTGTCAACATACAAAACAAGCGAGATTCTTGCCATTCTCGGAATAACGGAATCCGTAACACCGCGGCCTAAACGACAGCAACGGCAAACAACCGCCACCTCCTGCAAATTCAGCCAAACTGCGCCAATCACTCTAAGCCCTCAATCGATTCAGCGGCCGCTGATGAAGACGTCCCAAGTCATAAATAGGGTAGTCTTTTGGGGACCCCTTACTTTTTTATATCAAAGTATCAAAACTATGACGTTATTTACCAACAACCTGACGGGTGTCATCCATTCCTTTCTCAGTGACATGCCCAGTTCAGGTAACTAACCTAGCATTTACTTCCACTTACGAAATAGATAGGCAGATTTGTTGGTTGTGAGTGGTTTAAAAACAAGTGAAACTTTCGCATGAAGGAAACGTGACAATGCTATTCCTGCTGCTAAATCTATTGCTGGACTACTGCACAAGAGGCATCATCCACAGAGCAGTAAACTGAAAAAAATATAAAACGGAAGACGACTTCCCAAGGGTGACTAGGTCAGAAACAATGTTACTAAGCAGTGGCCACACATTCTTTGTTAGAGAGGTTGACACTGGACTTTGTGAACTCCACAACTAATGTTACTAAGCAGTGGCCACACGTTCTTTGTTAGAGAGGTTGACACTGGACTGTGTGAACTCCACAACTAATGATACTAAGCAGTGGCCACACGATCTTTGTTAGAGAGGTTGACACTGGACTTTGTGAACTCCACAACTAATGTTACTAAGCAGTGGCCACACATTCTTTGTTAGAGAGGTTGACACTGGACTTTGTGAACTCCATAACAAATGGAGAACGTGTTCATTGTGCAGTAAGGTAAAACAAATCAGTCACAATAAATTGAACAGTAAGATAAAGATAGTACTAAAAACGAAAACCTTAATATTATTCAAATCGTCGTGTATTACACAGCTGGATGCTTGGTAACATCTGGTCACCTTATGGAATGCTTTTTGCTTCAAAATGGTCAGCCTAATCACAAGTGGACAGATCTTGTGTGTGCACAGATTAGACCTCGGTTTATACTCTCATCTGATAGTGGTATATAACACAGCTGAGCGCTTAGTGGCAATGCATCTGATCTAGTCAACCTTGGGAAGCCTACTTGTGTGACAAAATATCCAGCCTGCTGTTGTGTGGATAGATCTAGTGCAGAATATGGTATGGCCACGTCACCATGCATTGCAAAGATCATCCTGCAAGGCACGGTGCAAGGGGGCCGAAGAAGAGGGAGATCAAAAAAGAGGTGGGAGAATAACATTCAAGAATGGACTGCCTTGACACTAATCAAAGCCATGAGGGTTGCTGAGGACAGAGAAAGCTAGAGTACGCTGGTTAAACGATCATCTGTTGTGCCCCAACGACCTTCGAGTTACGGGTTAGGAAAGGATAGGATAGGATAGAATATTTATGTTTCCTTCATTTCATCTGCGCCAGCAGTACATTTAACAACAGTAACAGCATTCGCACAAACAACTGCTGCCCTGGCGAGGTTGAAGCTAATGTGGAAAGACAGGAACATCAGCCTACCTTTTAAGGTACTAGGTAAGACTGCTGTGCTCCCTTGTCATCTACATCTTCCTATGGACTTGCGAAGCATGGACTCTCGCGGCGGATCTGCAGCGAGGAATGCAAGGCATGGAGACGGGGTGCTACAGGGGACTTCTGGGCATTTCCTATACCCAGCACATCATCAGCGACGAGGTCGGACGGACCATCACGCAAGCCATTGGATAACACGATGGCCTGCTCACAGTGGTAAAAAAACGGAAACTCCGATGGTACTCTGTATGGCCACGTCACCAGATCATCAGGTCTTGCAAAGACCATCCTGCAAGGCACAGTGCAAGGAGGTAGAAGAAGGGGAGACCGAAAAAGAGGTGGGAGGACAACAATCCAGAATGGATTTGTTTGACACTGAGCGAAACCATCAGGGTTGCCGAGGACAGATGGAGTATGAAGGTTAAACGATCATCTGTAGTACGACCTCCGAGTTACGGGATAGGATAGGATAGGAACAGCATTCGCACGTTTGCTTTATGTTAGTGTTTATCTTGTTGCCAAGCACTTACCACAAACAAGTCTGAGTATCCATTTGGAAAATTAAAGACAATGGTTGGTTAGTTAGCTGAACTGCGGATGTCTCGGAGAAGGAAAAGGCTGATGTCTGTCAAGCGGTTGGTGATTGTCGTCGTTTTGGTGACCATTTCACCCAAATGTTACGGGTCCAAAACATGCTGCACATATCTATGACTTTAAAAGTGAGTTACAATGTCTGCGGAATCGATTGAGCCGCCTTAATCAGGAGACGTATTATATAAGTTCCCTCAAGACTTTACTAAGGTGTATGTTCCCCAAGTCTGTAACAAACATATTGTGAGACACATAAACCTGGGGTCATATGGACTTAGGGAAATATAGACATTTTCCCAATATAAATCTATAGGCCCATTCATGATTTTGCCTATATGATTAGATTAAGGAATTATAATTTTTTAAAAACCAAAATACAAACGAACAATCCGTAGTTCATTTAATAAATTGTTCAACCTTTACATTTTGATGCATTCCATTGTTTTAGCCTACTACAAACTGTTTATAATCTGTCCGTGTTTCTACCTATGATGTATCTCAATGACTCCGTGTGGTGTTAAATTGCAGTTTTTAACGTGTCTTTTCCTCGTTTTTTTAATATAAATGGTTTAATGAATTTATTAAAGTAAATAAAAACACCAACATGTATGTGTTTTATAAATGGTTTAACTTCCACATATTGATACATTCCATGGTTTGTTTTATAAATGGTTTATCTTCCATATATTAATATATTTCATTGATTGTGTTTTAAGTAGTTTAATTTTCACATAGTGATATGTTCCATGGTTTGTTTTATAAATGGTTTAACTTTCACATATTGATATATTCCATGGTTTGCTTAATAAATGGTTTACCTTTCAGATATTGATATATTCCGTGGTTTGCTTTATTAATGGTTTAACTTTCACATGTTGATATATTTCATATTTTGTTTTATAAATGGTTTACTTTTTACATAGTAATATATTCCATGGTTGTTTTATAAAATTAATGATTTAACTTCCACATTTTGATATATTCCGTGGTTGTTTTATCAATGATTTAACTTCCACATTTTGATATATTCCGTGGTTGTTTTATAAATGATTTAACTTCCACATTTTGATATATTCCATGGTTGTTTTATAAATAATTTAACTTCCACATATTGATATATTCCATGGTTGTTTTATAAATGATTTAACTTCTACATTTTGATATATTTCATGGTTGTTTTTAAATGATTTAAGTTCCGCATATTGATATATTCCATGGTTTTGCAGCAACAACAACAATTTAAATAATCTTAAATTATGCTTGTCCATGGTTTTACCCATGGAGTTACCTTATTGATATTGTGTGGTGTGTTTTATATGTTTGTCCATGGTTGTACCTATGGAGTTACCTTATTGATATTGTGTGGTGTGTTTTATATGTTTGTCCATGGTTGTACCTATGGAGTTACCTTATTGATATTGTGTGGTGTGTTTTATATGTGTGTCCATGGTTGTACCTATGGAGTTACCTTATTGATATTGTGTGGTGTGTTTTATATGTGTGTCAATGGTTGTACCTATGGAGTTACCTTATTGATATTGTGTGGTGTGTTTTATATGTGTGTCCATGGTTGTACCTATGTAGTTACCTTATTGATATTGTGTGGTGTGTTTTCAATAGCCGTTTTTGTTCTCCCGTTTCTTTAATGATGGTTTGAAATTTACCTTTTAAATATGATGTAGCCATGCATTAACATAAGCAACAGTTTGAATATGATGTAATCATGCATTACGACTGTCAACATTTTGATTATCGTGTAATCATTCAACATTTTGATTTTGATGTAATCAAGCATTAGTTGTATAAACTTCTCTTTTTTATTATGTTGATGTAATCAAGCATTAGTTGTATAAACTTCTCTTTTTTATGATGTAGTTCTATTGCATGTTATAAAATGATTAGCTTTATTCTCAGAAGATTCCTACAAATTTGATATTAGTGTTATAAAATGATTAGCTTTATTCTCAGAAGATTCCTACAAATTTGATATTAGTGTTATAAAATGATTAGCTTTATTCTCAGAAGATTCCTACAAACTTGATATTAGTGTTATAAAATGACTAGCTTTATTCTCAGAAGATTCCTACAAATTTGATATTAGTGTTATAAAATGATTAGCTTTATTCTCAGAAGATTCCTACAAACTTGATATTAGTGTTATAAAATGATTAGCTTTATTCTCAGAAGATTCCTACAAATTTGATATTAGTGTTATAAAATGATTAGCTTTATTCTCAGAAGATTCCTACAAACTTGATATTAGTGTTATAAAATGACTAGCTTTATTCTCAGAAGATTCCTACAAATTTGATATTAGTTTGTAAACAGTTTTTATTGTTCCAATTTCAGGTATACACGCATTCATCAAAAAGCATTTGTCATACAATGACACAAGTTGAGACAGAAAGATAACCTTGAAACACTGAAGACGTCAAATACACAACAGTTAGAACACACCACCAATGTACTTTTGGCTAATGTTATGGTTCTCTTCTTTCGTACTCAAAGTAGTAGAATAATAATTTATACGGACTTAAAACAAACTATAAGTCCTAGAGTAATAAAATAATTAATAGCTGAACAATAATATAATCTTATTTTTCTTTGAAGCAATCCCGTTTCTGCTCTGACAGAAAATTACATTTATCAATTTATGAAAATATTGCATGCATTTACAAAATTAGTTTCAATATTATTTTGCCAGCAAGTAAATCATAACATAAAAATATTCAAATTACTGTGTTTGTCATGAACAGAATCCAGAATCACCACAGTGAAAACCAGAAGTAGCCTACACAGTAAGACTATTTCCAAGTCACACAAAATAAGCATTCACTCTTTCTTTTTACAGTCTATCTTTCATTCCACTAATACACCCTATCCTAGTCCTATTTCATCCAATCACAGACACCCTCAGATGCATACGAGAACAGCCTTCTGTTCTCCAAACAGTCTTTATATAACCGAGTCTCATCAGTAAAATATTATTGAACTAGGAACTATAGTACCGACGCAAAGCGAATACATACGCCACATGCCTATGTCAACAGCCGTCGCTTGTACACTTGCTCTATAAACACGTGATGTATACCTTTTCTATCCTATCCTATCCCGTAACTCGGAGGTCGTAGGGGTACCACAGATGATCGTTTAACCAGCCTACTTCAGCTTTTTCTGTCCTCAGCAACCCTGATGGCTTCGCTCAGTGTCAAAACAGTCCGTTCTCGAATGTTGTCCTCCCACCGCATTTTTGGTCTCATTATTCTTCTACCTCCTTGCACTGTGCCTTGCGAGAAGGTCTTTGCAAGGCCTGATGATCTGGTGATGTGGACATACCATCGGAGTTTCCGTTTCTTCACCACTGTGAGCAGGTCATCGTGTTGTCCAATGGCTTGTGTGAAGGTCTGTCGGACTTCGTTGTTGGTGATGTGTTGGGTATAGAAAATGCTTATAAGTTTTCTGCTTTGTATTCTTCGTTGTAGATTTGCTGTGAGAGTCAATGGTTCGCAAGCATATAGGAAGATGGAGATAACAAGGGACCGCAGCAGCCTTACCTAGGACTGTAGACTGATGGTCCTGTCTTTCCTAATGGGCTTCAACCTTGCCAGCAACAGTTGTTTGTACGATCCTAAAGAGGACTTCCTGTCGGTACCCATTGTTGGATACAATGGCTCCTAACTATCTAAAGCTATGCACTGTTGATGGATTGTCCATGAACCTTGATGTCCGTTTTTAAGTTCTTGTTTCTCTCCAGGCAATCCATCAATGTCATCCGCAAGACGAAGGTTGGAGATTGCTCTACCCCTTATGCTGACTGTGCCTTTGTGATCTACTAGGGAATCTGACATGATGCACTCTAGGAAAGAGTGTTGGAGAGAGTATGTATCCATGACGCCCACCGATTGTTGTTCTGAACCAGTTTACGATGGCGCTGTTATGGAGGACTGCACTGGTAGCAAAGGCAGGATAAACAAAAAAAGCTTTCCACAAAACCCTACAAAGAATAAACAACACATTCAAACCCTATCTATCTCTTTGAAAACAAAACAAGTAAGCACAATCTTTTCATCATAGGGAGCTAAAAACGACTCAACCTTCTCTCAGACCCAGCAATCTAACTGACCTTCTCTCAGATCCAGCAATTTAACTAACCTTCTGTCAGACCCAGCAATGTAACTAACCTTCTGTCAGACCCAGCAATGTAACTAACCTTCTGTCAGACCCAGCAATGTAACTAACCTTCTATCAGACCCAGCAATGTAAGCTTAACTAACCTTCTCTTAGACGCAGCAATCTAACTAACCTTCTATCAGACCCAGCAATGTAACTAACCTCTCAGACCCAGCAATGTAACTAACCTTCTGTCAGACCCAGCAATGTAACTAACCTTCTCTCAGACCCAGCAATGTAACTAACCAGAAAAAGGGTGAAACAAACGTATATATGTGTTACTACCCAAACTCAGTCTTGCGTCATAATCCCGGTCTCATGATGAAATTTCTCGAGAATACAAAAAATACACCAACAAGACTTAAAAACGAAACACAGTTCACCACTAATATTCGAGCCCATACCAAAACACGGCACGCTTTTGCCACTGCCTTGAAGAGAGCGATAGATCCGTAGAGAGAGAGAAGAGAGGGGATAACAATCACAAAGGAAAGAAGCACAAGGAAATGGTAAGAAAGACACACCAAAGAAAATCAACTGAAAGGAAACAATTAACAGTCCATTCATAAAACCAAAAGGATGCATCGGGTGATGATAGGTCGTGTCAGTCAAAATCAATAAAACCAAACAAAGAAAACGATAGAAAGAACAAGCAATATGCAGTAGGGAGGAAAACGAGGACGGATAAACGAAGGACACTTGACACACCAAGAAAGTACATGATATCACAAACACACACTCTCTCTATCAAGATCAGCAGCCCATAATTAATTTCAATAATTATCTAATTATATATCGATCGCAAATGACTCGTAGGCACGAACACAGAGTACTGCTCTGATCTTTACAACCTACACAGCAAACGCAGACCCATCAGTTCTAGCATGTGAGCAGAACAGAGAGTACTGCTCTGATCTTTACAACCTACACAGCAAACGGAGACCCATCAGTTCTAGCATGTGAGCAGAACACAGAGTACTGCTCTGATCTTTACAACCTACACAGCAAACGGAGACCCATCAGTTCTAGCATGTCAGCAGAACAGAGAGTACTGCTCTGATCTTTACAACCTACACAGCACACGGAGACCCATCAGTTCTAGCATGTGAACAGAACAGAGAAAAGGAAGAACTCCTACCAATTCTCCAAGAAGAAGTTGAGGCAGCAGTGCAATCATTGAAGAAAGGAAGTCAGCGGGAGTGGACAACATACCCGCTGACTTGTTTCAAGCAAGAAGAGAAGCGCTGATTGACGCCCTCACCATTATCTGTAACAAGACATGGCAGAGTGGGCAGTGGCCTACACCATAAATCCAGTCGCTTGTCATCACTCTTCCCAAAAATGGGTAACTTCAGGAGTGTAAAAATTACCGCACCATCAGCCTCATCAGCCATCCCAAGGTCTTCCTGAAAAAAATACTCAACAGGTTGAAACCCCAAGCTGAACAAATTATAGCTGAAGAACAAACAGGAAAGGGCGAAGTACACTGAACACGTTTTTAACCTCAGAATAATCTGTGAGAAATATCTACAGCATCAACAACATTTATATATTGTGCTTGTGGACTTTAAGAAAGCGTTTGACCGAGTCCAACGAGCAGCTCTGTGGACAACCATGAGAGTGTACGCCATCAGCCCTAAAATTTTTGAAGTCAATCAAAGCTTGTATGACAAAGCTACCAATGCAGTCCTCCACAACAACCCTATCGGGAACTGGTTCAGTACAGCGATCGCTGTGCGTCATTGATTTCTACTCTCTCCAACACTCTTCAACATCTTCCTAGAGCGCATCATGTCAGATGCTCTTGCAGATAACGTGTGCACTGTCAGCATAGGGCGAAGAGCAATCTCCAACCCTCGTTTTGCAGATGACATTGATGGATTGGCTGGAGAGGAACAAGAACGTGAACAGCCTACCCAAAGGCTTGACACAACCTCCATAGTCTATGGAATGTACATAAGTGCAGAGAAGACCAAAATGATAACCAACAACACCAATGGCATCAACACGGACATCAATGTCCAAGGCCAATTCATCAATACAGTGTATAGCTTCAAATATTTAGGAGCCATTGTATCCGACAATGGGTCCCGATAGGAAGTCCTCTCCATGATCGCGCAAACAACTGCTGCCTTAACAAGTTTGAAACACATTTGGAAAGACAGGACCATAAGTCTACACTCCAAAGTATTGCTGCTGCGCTACCTTGTCATCTCCATTTTCCTATTCGCTTGCAAAACATGGACTGTCACTGCAGATCCATAACGAAGAATACAAAGCTTGGAGATAAGGTGCTACAGAAGACTTCAGGGCATTTCCTATACCCGGCACGTCACCAACAATGAAGTCCAACAGACCATCACACAAGCCATTGAACAACATGATGACATGCTCACAGTGGTGAAGAAACGAAACCTACGATGGTATGGCTACGCCACCATATCATCAGGTCTTGCAAAGACCATCCTGCAAGTTACGGTGCAAAGGAGGCAGAAGAAGAGGGAAACAGAATAAGAGGTTGGATGACAACATTCGAGAATGGACTCGCTTGACACTGAGCGAAGCCATGAGGGTTGCCGAGGACAGAGAAAGATGGAGTACGCTGGTTAAACGATCTTCTGTTGTGCCCCAACGACCTCAGAGTTACGGTATAGATTAGGAAAGGATAGGTATTCAGGCATTAACATTATTAACACTTTGATTACGGTGTAGTCATGCATTAACATTATTATTATTTTGATTATGGTGTAGTCATGCATTAACTGTATCAACATTAATAATAATAATAATAATAATAATAATAATAATAATAATAATAATAATAATAATAATAATAATAATAATAATAATAATAATAATAATTATAATTATAATTATAATTATAATAATAATAATTATTATTATTATTATTAATTTTATTATTATTATTATTATTATTATTATTATTATTATTATTATTATTATTATTATTTATTTATTTATTTATTTATTTTATAAAGCGCAATTCCAAACTAAAAAGTCTGCTCAAAGCACTCCCACGCATACTCTCACAGAATTAAGCAAAAGTATTAAAAAATTACAAAAAAACACATCCAAACATACGTATATTTTAAATCTAAAAGATGTAAGAAACATTAACACAAAACTAAACATGGCTTAATCAAATACAATACAGTATAGATACAATAAAATACACTGATGGAACTTTAACTTGACACTGACTGACTGAGCCAGTAATAACAAACAAGCAATAAGACAAGTTATGATTTTATGGAATAAAATAGTTAACTATGCCAAACTTCATTAGCCCATTACGTGAAGACCATTAAAATGTAGGACCCTGGGCCCAGTGACCGACAGACCAGGGCTAAACTAAGAAGAAGCACGCACCCCTCTCTTGTCGAATTCGGAAGTAGGGGACGGGGAGGGGAGTGGGGGGTTGCGGGACCATTTTAAGTATGGTGCAGTCATGCATTAAGATTATCAACATTTTGAGTATGGTGCATTCATGTATTAACATTATCAACAGTTTGATTACGGTGCATTCATGTATTAACATTATCAACATTTTGATTACGGTGCAGCCATGCATTAACATTATCAACATTTTGATTACAGTGCAGTCATGCATTAACATTATCAACATTTTGATTATGGTGCATTCATGCATTAACATTATCAACATTTTGATTATGGTGCAGTCATGAATTAACATTATCAACATTTTGATTACAGTGCAGTCATGCATTAACATTATCAACACTTTGATTACGAGGGCAGACATGCATTAACATTATAAACATTTTGATTATGGTGCATTCATGCATTAACATTATCAACATTTTGACCACAGTGTAGTCATGCATTAACATTATCAGCATTTTGTTATGTGTAGTCATGCATTAACTTGTCGACACGTTTTAATAGCCTAGATGTTCATACTTAGCAGCAGTGTTTGAAGATTTGTTTAACTGTGAACTGTTACCAAGTCATTGTACATGTCTGTATAGGCGTGTTAAGTTAGACTTCAGCTTCAGTGCTCTACGATATTCAGCAACGTTGGAATTTAGTAAGAGTTATTACCGTACCATGGACCGGTGCAGGCAGTCTTTCGCTCCTCATTTTCCAATATTCTCCAGCCTTTCCCCATTCCATGTTCTCCCAGGTCTATATGTTGCCTCCCGTAATGTTCTTTCAAGGCTTTACAGGTCTATGTTCCTCAGAGTCAATGTTTATTCAGGTCTGTTTCCTAAGGTCTGTAACAAACCTAATAATGGGGCAACATAGGCCTGGAAGAATATAAACATATAGAATTAAAAACCTGGGAGAACATAGATATGCTACCAACATATATATGTTCCCTGTTTATGGTTGTACCAGTATGACTAGTTCTAGCAGTTTATGTTTATGGTTGTGTCAGTATGACTATTTCAGGCAGTTTATGTTTATGGTTGTACCTGTATGACTATTTCAGGCAGTTTATGTTTATGGTTGTACCTGTATGACTATTTCAGGCAGTTTATGTTTATGGTTGTACATGTATGACTATTTCAGGCAGTTTATGTTTATGGTTGTACCTGTATGACTATTTCAGGCAGTTTATGTTTATGGTTGTACCAGTATGACTATTTCAGGCAGTTTATGTTTATGGTTGTACCTGTATGACTATTTCAGACAGTTTATGTTTATGGTTGTACCAGTATGACTATTTCAGACAGTTTATGTTTATGGTTGTACCAGTATGACTATTTCAGGCAGTTTATGTTTATGGTTGTACCAGTATGACTATTTCAGGCAGTTTATGTTTATGGTTGTACCAGTATGACTATTTCAGGCAGTTTATGTTTATGGTTGTACCTGTATTACTGTTTATAGCAGTTTATGTTTATGGTTGTACCTGTGTGACTATTTCAGACAGTTTATGTTTATGGTTGTACCAGTATGGCTATTTCAGGCAGTTTATGTTTATGGTTGTACCTGTATTACTGTTTATAGCAGTTTATGTTTAATAAAAAACAACAACCCATTTTATAAATCGTTTAACGGTCTGATGCTGGTGTATTTCATGGTTTTGCTATACATAAACTGTTTACAACCTTAAATTATACCTGTCCACGTTTTGCTACACATAAATTGTTTATAATCTTAATTTATATCTGTCTACGTTTTGCTACACATAAACTGTTTATAACCTTGGATTATATCTCTCCACGTTTTGCTACACATAAACTGTTTATAACCTTGGATTATATCTCTCCCCGTTTTGCTACACATAAACTGTTTATAACCTTACATGTAGATTATACCTCTCCACGTTTTGCTACACATAAACTGTTTATAACCTTGGATTGTATCTCTCCACGTTTTGCTACACATAAACTGTTTATAACCTTACATGTAGATTATACCTGTCCACGTTTTGCTACACGTAAACTGTTTATAACCTTGGATTATGCCTGTCCACGTTTTGCTACACGTAAACTGTTTATAACCTTGGATTATACCTGTCCACGTTTTGCTACACATAAACTGTTTATAACCTTGGATTATGCCTGTCCACGTTTTGCTACACATAAACTGTTTATAACCTTAGATTATACCTATCCACGTTTTGCTACACATAAACTGTTCATAACCTTGGATTATACCTGTCCACGTTTTGCTACACATAAACTGTTTATAACCTTGGATTATGCCTGTCCACGTTTTGCTACACATAAACTGTTTATAACCTTTGATTATACCTGTCCACGTTTTCCTACACATAAACTGTTTATAACCTTGGATTATACCTGTCCACGTTTTGCTCCGATAAACTGTTTATAACCTTGGTTTATACCTGTCCACGTTTTGCTACACATAAACTGTTTATAACCTTGGATTATACCTGTCCACGTTTTGCTACATATAAACTGTTTATAACCTTGGATTATATATCTCCACGTTTTGCTACACATAAACTGTTTATAACCTTGGATTATACCTGTCCACGTTTTGTTACACATAAACTGTTTATAACCTTGGATTATACCTGTCCACGTTTTGCTACACATAAACTGTTTATAACCTTGGATTATACCTGTCCACGTTTTGTTACACATAAACTGTTTATAACCTTGGATTATACCTGTCCACGTTTTGTTACACATAAACTGTTTATAACTTTGGATTATACCTGTCACGTTTTGCTACACATAAACTGTTTATAACCCAGGATTATACCTGTCCACGTTTTGCTACACATAAACTGTTTATAACCTTGGATTATACCTGTCCACGTTTTGCTACACATAAACTGTTTATAACCTTGGATTATACCTGTCCACGTTTGTATCTATGCGGTTATCTCATTGACATTTGTTGGTGTTAATATGTCAATTTTCGAGTGTTGTTTTTTTCCTCCCGTTTTATTTATAAATATTTTGAACTTTTGCCTTTTAATAATGACGTAGTCATGCCTAAACTTGTCAAACACTTTTTAATAAATTTAAATGTTGTGCTTTAAATCAAAGTTTTTTGTTTTGTTTTGTTTTTATTTTAAAAAAGAAATTTTCCACCCATATTATTTTTATGTCTCTATTACTTTGTCTGTCTTTTCATCCGTACCACCACCACCACCATCATCATCATCATCATCATCATCATCATCATCATCATCATCATCATCATCATCATCATCACCATCAACACCACCATTACCATCATCATCGATCATCATCATCACCATCATTATCATCATCATCATCACCTGCTTTTCTTCATCATCATCACCGTCATCATCATTGCCTTCACAATCCTGTCCTGATTTGGCTCGGAAGAGTCCGCTGGACTTAAAGCAACAATCAATCAATCAATAAAAAAGCCTTCACAAATAGCATCATCATCAACATCATCGCAATCATCATATCTTTCGCTTCTTTACGTCTTCCTTTCTCTCTTATTATCATTATCATCATCACAATTATCATTATCATCATCATTCATCGTCTTCATCACCATCGTCATCATCATCATCATCGTCATCCTCATCATTATCGTTATCATCATTATTGCCTTCATAATTATCATCATTATCAACATCCTCGCAATCATCATATATTTTCCTTCTTTACCTTTTTCTTTCTCTCATTTATTATTATTTCTTTTTTCTCTCTGTGTCTCTGCCAGCCGTCTATTTCTTCGTCATCTTCTTCTTCTTCTTCTTCTTCTTCTTCTTCTTCTTCTTCTTCTTCTTCTTCTTCTTCTTTTTCTTCTTCTTCTTCTTCTTCTTCTTCTTCTTCTTCTTCTTCTTCTTCTGCTTCTTCTTCTTCTTCTTCTTCTTCTTCTTCTTCTTCTTCTTCTTCTTCTTCTTCTTCTTTTCCTGTTTAATTTTAATAATAATAATAATAATAATAATAATAATAATAATAATAATAATAATAATAATAATAATAATAATAATAATAATAATAATAATAATAATAATAATAATGGATGCTATATACGTCTTTATCCATAAATTACAAGTCAGGCCTACAGTGCGGCGATCTGTACCATGTTCATAGAGTGTCCAACATGTGTAGAAGGATGTTCATAGTGTGTCCAACATGTGTAGGATGTTCGTAGTGTGTCCAACATGTGTTACATTACATTACATGATTATTGCTTTAGGTCCAGCGGACTCTTCCCCACATGTGTAAAAGGATGTTTGTTTTATGGGTCTGTAGGCTTGCATGTACATATGTGTAGCCTAACTGGCACTAACACATTAGGACAACACATAAATCATTCCACCACGTAAAAATAAAAAAAATAAGGCACTACACCACGTGTTATGTTTAAAAAGTACGGAATTGTATTTCATAAACAGATATACATTTTGGAAAACGTTCACTGCCGCTACACATCTAATCTGCTGGGTCACAAATCTGAGACTAGCACACATTTAAACATAAACACAGACTGACATTAATCATTGATTTTTTGTAAACTACAAATATCAAAATCATTCATTCTACCTTACTCTCCGTGTACATTCAAATTACTCACCTCATGCATTCCTTCATATCAAAATAATTCATTCGCCCTTCCTCTCTGCGTACAATCAAATTACTCTATCTCATGCATTCCTTCATACATGCGCACAGCGTTCCTGCTCTTTGGTATTGTGGTTGTCGCAAACCTGGGTGTTACTGGGTGATCACTACTGATGAAGGACTTCCTTGACTTTCATGACTTACCCCAGAACATGGTTTTATTTCAATAAAAAAACCTAAGGTACACCATTTACTTCCAACACTTCACAAACACATAACACGTTTTTCCAAGTTCGATTATTTTATTATATTCCGTTCATTTTTCTTCGAAATCGGAACGATAATTTGGCGATACTTTTTCGTCGTGGTTACCGAAAATAATGTTTGTTTGGTTTGTTACTTATCTCTTATTATTGTCCTCGTTGTAGTTGTTCACAATTGAAGAATCCCGGTTTAGGTGAGTCGGTGGTAAAGTTCGTAAGAGCTGGAATTTGACGTCGATGTCGCCGTTAGATCTAATGGCTGTCCGTGACCCACCAGTGACTTCTGTAGCCCTCGTTGACGTACAGTTTCATCGTAAAATCAGTCACCCCGATCATGAGCCAGACGTCAGAGAAGAATCCAGTGCCAGTCTCGAAGATGACATCGTCACGTAAGTCCAAGATGGATAATACCACAAGATAAAAACACCTGCCGAACAAAACTAGTCTTAGAAATCTGCATGAAAATTATTTTCATACAAACTTAAACTCCTCCAGGTCCGGCTCTGCTTGGAAAAACATGTTACGATTAATCAACACATCATTCCCCTGAAAACCAACTGCATTCAGACGAACCAACTATCTTTCTCTGGAAAAGAAATGCATTCAAACAAACTATTTTTCTCCTCTGGAAAACAAATGCATTCAATGAACAACCTATCTCACTACTCTGAAAAACAAATGCATTCAATGAACAAACTATTTTTCTCCTCTGAAAAATACATATATTCAATGAACAAATCATCACACTTATCAATCTTCTCGGGAAATTATCTTGAATGAAGAAAATCTAAATATTTACCCTACGGTGCCAGAATTTCAGCTAAAGCTGATCAAACGTCGAGGAACAACTATCTTCCTGGCCCAACCACATCTGACATCATTCAGCCTCCAGCTAAACTGTCGTTGGCACCCCACAGAATAAGTTGCCTCGGAGCTTGGGTAGAATCCTCCCTGTCCAGTCTAGATCTCTTTCCCAACTGATTGACAGTTTTCCTAACCGATTTCGCCTCTGTTTCATTTTACTAAGGTTACCATTCTTTTATCATTAAAACAACCAATGAAAATTTCCCAACGCAAACAAATGACCTATCACCTCAAATATTATATTTTGTAAAATTAATAGCTCACAACCTCTTTGCTTTTCCTAAAAATTTATTATTGGCATTAATCACAAACTTTCACACAAAAGAATCATCGATAAAAATCGTCCATTTTATTCTTTTCCAGGAATACACAAAATGGCGATTGACACGCAGCAAAATTGACGTCATATTTCTAAATCTAGCACAGGCACTCTATAAAACAATTTGCACTTGGAAAAATAAAAATACTCGCGAGCGTTTCGTTTCGCGACATTACGCCCCTCCTCTTGAGCTGAAACATCCATGTTTAAGCTATTCTTTTACAAGTGCAAGCGACTCAAATAGTCTGCGCCAACATTGTCTTTCCCTTTGATAACTTTGACTGTGAAAGAATACTGTTGCAGCTGGAGAGCCCACCTCATTAGTCGACCATTCTCAGTCTTGGTTTTCTGCAAATATGTGAGTGGTTGGTGGTCTGTCTCCAAAGTGAAATGTGTTGAATACAGGTACTGTTCAAACTTCTTGACAGCCCATACCACTCCCAAGCACTCCTTTTCGATGGTCGAGTAGTTTTTCTCTGCACGGTTAAGCTTCTTGCTTGCATAGGCTACTGGCTGTAACCCTTGCCCTTGATCTTGCAGTAAAACTGCTCCCACTGCAACATCTGATGCGTCACTCCTCAGAGTAAATGGTTTGCTGACGTCAGGTAGCAATAACACTGGTTTGCTTACCAAGCAATCTTTGAGTTTAATGAATGCTGCTTCACATTTTTCATCCCAGGCCACTTTTTCTGGTAGACCTTTCTTTGTCAAATCAGTCAACGGAGCGCTGATTTCCGCATAGTTGCTGATGTATTTCCTGTAGAACCCTACTAGTCCTAGGAATGCTCTGACTTCCTTCTTTGTGATCGGTCTGCTGGCTGACCTGATTTTCTCTGTTTTGTCATCATCAGGCATGACTGTGCCTCCACCCACATGATGACCCAAATAGTCTAACTCCCCGAAACCAAAGTAGCACTTAGAGGGTTTCGCTGTAAGACCTGCCTCCTCCAACCTTTTCAACACAGCATCAATGGCCTCTACATGCTGTTCCCACGTTTCAGTAGCAATGATGATGTCATCAATAAAATGTTCAATATCATCACGCTTCAGAGGTTCAAGTAGCTTGCGCATCATTCGAGTGAAAATAGAACTCGCAGTCTTGATACCAAATGGAAGATACGCGAAACAGTACTGTCCCATGGGTGTACTAAACGCCGTCTTCGGTTTATCCTCTTCTTTGACTGGTATTTGCCAATACCCTTTCGTCAAGTCTATCTTTGACAAATAGCGTGCTTTCTGCAATTTTGCAAAGATTTGTGGCACATCAGGAATAGGTTCTGAATCGAACTCTACCTGCTTGTTGAGGCTTCTATAGTCAATACAGAAACGTATTTCACCATCCTTCTTCTTCGCCAACACAATCGGACTATTGTAAGGCGACACGGTTGGTTCTATGACCCCCAACTCCAACATGTCAATGACCTCTTTCTTCACTGTTTCTACCTGCGCAAATGGTAGCGGGTATTGCTTCACATGCACTGGCTCTTTTGACGTAAGTTTGAACTCACATTCTTCGATTTTGCATTTCCCTGGTATATCTTTAAGCACCTTTTCTCTCCTGTCGCAAATAGACAAGATTTCAGTCTGTTTGTGCTCGTCCAACCCAGGGTTGATCTTCACGTCTCCGGGACCTTCTTTTGCATGCAACGTAAGCATGGGAAAACGATCTATGCCTAGTGCTCCCATCTCTTCATCGCACACATCGTCAACCACAACGCTTACTTCCTCCTCATCTGTCTCCATGACCACCGCGTTTGGCTGTGCTTCATCCGTTCCTGTTTGCCTTCCGTCACGTTCGACATACAATTTCAGCAAATTCGCATGTAGCAGTTTTCCATGTCCCCTTATCTTGATTCTGTAGTTGCAGCTGCCTACTTTCTCCACAACTGGATAAGGACCTTTCCACGTTAGCTGCAGCTTGTTATGTTTTGCGGGCAACAAAAGCAAAACTTTGTCCCCGACCTCAAATTTTCTGTCTTTGGCCTTTTTGTCGTACACCCTCGTGTACCTGAGCGCTGCCTTGCTGAGGTTGTTCTTGGCAATCTCACAAGTTTTCTCGATTTTGTTCGTGAGATCCGTGATATGACTAATCGTGGATCGCACTTCCTCTCCCGCATCTTCGTTTGTCCACACCTGACGTAGAACCTGCATAGGCCCTCGTACTTCACGCCCATACAACAGTTCAAAAGGCGAAAATTGCAAGCTTTCTTGCGGTACCTCCCTGTAGGCAAATAATAAGGCTGGCAAAAACTTGTCCCAGTCTTTGGGCTGTTCTTGACAAAGTCTCTTCATCATGTCCTTGAGTGTAGCATTAAACTTCTCCGTCAAACCATTTGTTTGCGGGTGAAAGGGTGTAGTATGGATCCCCTTTATGTTGAGAAGCTTGTACACTCTCTCCATGATCTCGCTGGTAAATTGGGTACCCCTATCTGTGATCACTTCCTTAGGAATTCCCATCCTGGTCCAATAGATCCACAACGCCTCGCTCACTGTCTCTGCTCTAATATCCTTCAGAGGTGTCGCTTCTACATACCGCGTGGCATAGTCAACCATGGTCAATATGTATCGATGACCCCTGCTGGACGCTGGTAGTATCGGACCAATGATATCTACCCCAACTCGCTCGAAAGGTGTGCTGATAAGCGGCATGCTTTTCATCGGAACCTTCCTTGTTGCTCCCTTCCTCGTGCTCCTCTGACACACGTCACATGACGCACAATAACGTTTGACGTCACCACAAATACCCGGCCAATAAAAATCACGCCATATCCGGTCGCGAGTTCGACGTACTCCTTGATGTCCTGCCATCGGTGTATCATGAGCCAATTTAAGCACATCTGATCGGTACCGTTCTGGCACTACCACTTGTCTACATGGTTTACCTTCACTCATGTAAACTCTGTACAAAATGTCTTTCTTCCACTCGTAGTGGGTTTCTTGTTTGAGCCCTAGCTCTGCCCTTTCCCGAATTTTTCCTAAAGTCGGGTCTGCCTTCTGTTCCTTAGATAGATCTTCAGGACGTACTTGCCCTAAGTCAATCTGCTTAGGAATCCATGGCTTGGCTTGTGCTTGTTGCTTCTCCTGCAACCTGGTTTGTACTGGTGCTACAACTTGTTCCTCCGGTTGCTCTACCAACGGAAACAATGGAACTTTGACCTCAGTCCCGTCTGTCATCTTTCTACTATTTCCTATCAGAACTTGATGTACCAGTGTCTTCAAAACCAAAACACGCGTTTCTCCAACGAAAAACGGAGTTTCCAAATTCACCACAGCAATGGGCACTTTCTTTCGCTTGGATGAATCTGCAAGTGTCACGTTCTGATATTCGCCCGTATACTTGCTTGGGGAGACTAAACTTGAATCCACCAATATGCTACTGGCCCCTGTATCCCGAATACCTTGAGCCTTTACTCCATCCACTTTCAACTCACAGTTCGGTTCATAGCCGTCTTCACTACATCGATTACACGGTTTTTGTTCCTGGGTCACGTTGACCGCATTCACAACAGCTGACGCTAGGTTTGAGCTTGGTCTGTTTCTATTCCCATTTGCCTTTTGGCAATCCCTCATCAAATGTGGGCCTCCGCATCGAAAACATCCCTTGAAGTTTTGCTGAGTCTTGTTCATTCCTGACGCACCCGCGTTGCCAGGACCTGTCGCTTGACCACTCACCCCTCCACTACGTCGTTGTCCCATGTTCGAATTCTGCGTCTGCTGGTTAACCCTGGGACGGTTATCCATTCTAGCACTGGGTCCAATGGGCCGCCTCGTTGCTATCGGACCTCCAGCATTCTGCGCATCTTCATACGTTTGAGCATGGACCACCACTTCGTCCACACACGTAGGGTTTCTTTCCCTAATAAATCTTGCCTCCTCTTGAGACACTATCTCCAACATTTTGTCCATGAGAATTAAATCTTTCAGCTCACCTGATTTTCCTTCTTTCTCAGACAAATCCACCCATCTGTCCAAATACATCCCCATTCTGTTCCTACACTCCCTGATGCCTTCATGACTGCCCCGCTTGAATTCCTTGAACCGTTTCCGATAAGTTTCAGCGGTCAGCTGGAAACGTCTCATGATCGCAGCCTTGACCATGTCGTAATCCATAATTTCCTCATCAGACATCTCAGTGTAGACCTGCCGCGCTTGGCCTCGCAATTGACCAGATAGTCTTATTGCCCACTCATCCTTGTTCCAACCTGACAACGTAGCGATACGCTCAAACTGTTTCAGGTAGACCTCTACATCGTCCTTATCATCCAAATAAGGTACATTCACATTCAAACAGCTCCTCGCTGTCCTCGGCTCCGGATAAAAATTTTGATTTTGGTCCCCATCATCTGCAGTCCACTCTTGCGCCTTTCTCAATTCAAACTCGTTGGCCATTTGTTCCAATTTTGCCTTGGCCTCCCTTTCTTCCCTCATAATACGCTCTTCTCGTTCTTCACGTCGGAGCTGGTCCTCCCGTTGCTCCTGCCTGATTTTCTCAGCTTTCTCTTCCTCTTCCTTTCGGATCCTCTCAGCTTTCTCTTCCTTCTCTTTCCGCATCCTCTCCGCTTCCTCTTCCTTCCGGATCCTCTCAGCTTTCTCTTCCTCCCTTATCCTCTCTGCTTTCTCTTCCTTCTCCTTACGGATCCTTTCCGCTTTCTCTTCCTCTTCTTTTCTTCTCTTTTCCACATACTCTGCCAGATCCTTATCTGTCAGACCCAGGATGATCCCATCCTGCTTGTAAGCTAGCAGCGGAGACTCAGTCTCCATCTGAACTGGTTGCTGCCTCGGCATCCTCCTAGCCAAACTTTCCCTAAACTAATCCTGTTTTACTACACGTAACCCTGGTAGATAAAACCACGGACTATTTAGGCCTCAAACGTACTCGCCTTAAAGTACTACAACGGATACGCCTGCGCTCTAGCCCCAAACGGCTCTTCTGTCACAGCTATCCTTACGTGAACGGTTATACACTAACAACACGATCACCGACGATAATCCACCACCTTTCAGATTATCATCCACGCTTAGTCTCCTGGTTAAGTAAAACGTCTAACTAGACCCACATTTACTAACCAGCACTACCAATTACCACAATTGGTTAAACTGTCAATCGGACACTACCGAATCTGACTTTCAGACCCTCAACTAGAAATAATTCTTGGTTAGAGGTTTGACCAGACTAAGCAACACAGAGCTAATTTAGGTTGACCCCTCACCGATCAATACCTAACCTCTAGCCTGTCTTCGAACAACACTGAAACTTCACAATGTTTTCGGAACATCCAACTTACTTAAAGTTTAAGCTGGAAAACTTACTTTCAAACTATGACCGATACTTTACCCTACGTACACCATCAGGATAATAAACGTCATAGGTTGCAGAAACTGTTCAGCCTAAGTATACCTTCGACCAAAACACTAGTACCTACGTACAAAAGCTATTGCAAACTCTGCAATCAAGGTTCCAAATTTTGGAAAAGTAAAACTTATACCCAAAATATCTTTAATCCTACTACGGATAATACCGGTCTTCACTGCTCAACTGCCTGAATAAATAATTTCAAACGAGATGATTTCCCTGAAGATACTTGCACAGCTGGGCTCTCAGACAATATGTACCCACTGATGCACTAACATGTTAGCAGATATAATGCACATTTTATGTAAGCAATGACTAGCAACAACATAAAACAATATTTTACCTATACTGCTCTCTAATCATGCTCATGCAGACGTGCAACAATTACATCAAGGTAACCACAACTTGAAGCAAAAACTTATTATTATGGAAAAAATTATGAAAACTCGCTGAAGTGTTGAATTTGTAAAGTATTGGATTAATGGTGCACCTCTGACATTAAAAAAAATGAATGGCTCGTTACCCCCTAGAATTTCCCAAAAATTCTAATCCCGGACGATGAACCCAGAATGTCGCAAACCTGGGTGTTACTGGGTGATCACTACTGATGAAGGACTTCCTTGACTTTCATGACTTACCCCAGAACATGGTTTTATTTCAATAAAAAAACCTAAGGTACACCATTTACTTCCAACACTTCACAAACACATAACACGTTTTTCCAAGTTCGATTATTTTATTATATTCCGTTCATTTTTCTTCGAAATCGGAACGATAATTTGGCGATACTTTTTCGTCGTGGTTACCGAAAATAATGTTTGTTTGGTTTGTTACTTATCTCTTATTATTGTCCTCGTTGTAGTTGTTCACAATTGAAGAATCCCGGTTTAGGTGAGTCGGTGGTAAAGTTCGTAAGAGCTGGAATTTGACGTCGATGTCGCCGTTAGATCTAATGGCTGTCCGTGACCCACCAGTGACTTCTGTAGCCCTCGTTGACGTACAGTTTCATCGTAAAATCAGTCACCCCGACATGAGCCAGACGTCAGAGAAGAATCCAGTGCCAGTCTCGAAGATGACATCGTCACGTAAGTCCAAGATGGATAATACCACAAGATAAAAACACCTGCCGAACAAAACTAGTCTTAGAAATCTGCATGAAAATTATTTTCATACAAACTTAAACTCCTCCAGGTCCGGCTCTGCTTGGAAAAACATGTTACGATTAATCAACACATCATTCCCCTGAAAACCAACTGCATTCAGACGAACCAACTATCTTTCTCTGGAAAAGAAATGCATTCAAACAAACTATTTTTCTCCTCTGGAAAACAAATGCATTCAATGAACAACATATCTCACTACTCTGAAAAACAAATGCATTCAATGAACAAACTATTTTTCTCCTCTGAAAAATACATATATTCAATGAACAAATCATCACACTTATCAATCTTCTCGGGAAATTATCTTGAATGAAGAAAATCTAAATATTTACCCTACGGTGCCAGAATTTCAGCTAAAGCTGATCAGTCGAGGAACAACTATCTTCCTGGCCCAACCACATCTGACATCATTCAGCCTCCAGCTAAACTGTCGTTGGCACCCCACAGAATAAGTTGCCTCGGAGCTTGGGTAGAATCCTCCCTGTCCAGTCTAGATCTCTTTCCCAACTGATTGACAGTTTTCCTAACCGATTTCGCCTCTGTTTCATTTTACTAAGGTTACCATTCTTTTATCATTAAAACAACCAATGAAAATTTCCCAACGCAAACAAATGACCTATCACCTCAAATATTATATTTTGTAAAATTAATAGCTCACAACCTCTTTGCTTTTCCTAAAAATTTATTATTGGCATTAATCACAAACTTTCACACAAAAGAATCATCGATAAAAATCGTCCATTTTATTCTTTTCCAGGAATACACAAAATGGCGATTGACACGCAGCAAAATTGACGTCATATTTCTAAATCTAGCACAGGCACTCTATAAAACAATTTGCACTTGGAAAAATAAAAATACTCGCGAGCGTTTCGTTTCGCGACAGTGGTTAAGGTTTGTTCGTATTAGACAACTATTCAGTTTATCTTACAGTAAGGATACAATAAATTATTAGTAGTAATAAAATAAGTGTCGTTCAAAACATTTGTAATTGAAATAGCAGTTGGCAGATACATTAAAAAAATAATTTTCTGAAAAGAAAATCCACACGAGTTTGATCTGTAATAAATGTTCTTATTGTGTTTATAGATAAACATTTCATTATTCATGTAAGCGCCTACAGCTCTGTTTTGATAAGACAAGTACTATTCAAATAATAATGCTTGAAAACAATTACACTTCAGTTTTTACAAAATAAATGTCCCTTTCTCTGCACCTATAATCAAAATACCTTCCTGCACTCCTTCACTCTTGCTCACAGTATTCCTCCTCTTCATCACACACAAGCACACATCCCACGTTTTCTTCACTTTGTTAAGGTCTCAATGAGCTCTTTTACAAAACATTCCTCTCAGCATACTGTCGAGATGATTCTTCTGCCAGGTTGATGAGGCGGTCAGGTTTTGCCTCTGTAGCAGTCACATACTCTGTGAGCCACCGAGGTGGCTCCTCTCTTGTAGTGGCCCTCCTCCCTTTGGTCGTGTGGGGGTGGAGAGAGTGACAGGAGAAGGGCTAGAGCGAGAGGACGTTGCAGAAGCAAGGGTGGAAGAAGAGAGAGTGACAGGAGAAGGGATAGAGCAAGAGGACGTTGCAGAAGCAAGGGTGGAAGAAGAGAGAGTGACAGGAGAAGGGATAGAGCGAGAGGACGTTGCAGAAGCAAGGGTGGAAGAAGAGAGAGTGACAGGAGAAGGGCTATAGCGAGAGGACGTTGCAGAAGCAAGGGTGGAAGAAGAGAGAGTGACAGGAGAAGGGCTAGAGCGAGAGGACGTTGCAGAAGCAAGGGTGGAAGAAGAGGGAATGGCTGGAGCAAGGGAGAGAAGAATGAGGATTAGAATCAGAACCCACAGAGGATGCCGGACTTCTCTCTCGCACTGAAAGATTGAAATGGGCATACATTACAAGAATGTAAATAACAGAATACATCACAAAGGGTGTCCAACACACTGGTCCATTAAAAACAATACTCAATACACTAAATACTAAACAAGCAATCTTATAGGAAACGCATTTCAACGAGAATTTGTTACTGTCTGTGACCTTTTAACACCACCAGTTGTGCACAATCTTCTAACTATCCACTCATTCATCGGACCATTAGCTTTCAAACATCACTCGCCTGTTATAAAATCTAGAAGCCCGGATTTTGCAGCCTACTGCATAATTTTTGCTTTACGTTTTACAAAGAAATGTTGCTTTAAAACTTGTACAATGTCTCATTAAAGAAATGTTGCTTTAAAACTGTACAATGTCTCATTAAAGAAATGTTGCTTTAAAACTGGTATAATGTCTCATTAAAGAAATGCTGCTTTAAAACTGTACAATGTCTCATTAAAGAAATGTTGCTTTAAAACTGGTACAATATATGATGTTATTATTTGGCAATGTAGGCATTTTATATGTATGTGTTTTGTTAATAATTTATAATGATGTTTGTATTCTATTTTGTTCTTGTAAACGGGGGTTCGATAAATTAGAGTATAGCCTCAGCATCCCCTGCGTGGGATGTCTTTATTGTAAAGTGACCGGCTGGTAGAGTGCCTTCATTGTTACCACTAGGGTTGTTTCAGCAGATCTTTTATGCGGATCAGGGGCAAGTCATCTTTCAGCGAAGTTGTGGTCTTCATTTTGTGGTCCTGATTCAGATATACTGTTTTGATTTGGCTCGGAAGAGTCCGCTGGACATAAAGCAATAATCATGTAATGTAAGTCTATGTAATACAGCATTTTGTTGTTGTGTGCAGGCTGTGTAATACAGCACTTTGTTGTTGTGTGCAGGCTATGTAATTGCATGTTTCTAACAGCTAAAATAATTCTTCATAAATAGAGTATTAAAATGTTTATAAAAATGTAAAACTGAGCATTGTGTTGTGTGTACATTACAATGTCACTGATAGAATAAAGAAGGAATGAAGGGAGATGAAGTGGATGTTAAAAGACAACTTTATAAACATGCATTCAGCAAACAAACAAAAGAAGCCACAAAATAAGTACAATTTAAAAAAATTTAAGATAAATGTAAAAGTCATATCAAAATAACACAAGTATTCAAAATTTTTACTAATGCTAAGTTAGTTAATCTTCGGAAGCATACGAAACTAATTTAGTAAATGACAACCTGGCTTTGTAATTCTCTCTTCCGGTAACTCCTCCGCTTATCCCGAATTAATTCTTTGAATAAATTATAAGTAGCTGCTTGTTCTCTTCACCTTTGCTATAAAGAACTTTTCACAGGTAAGCAATATTATATTTAAAGTTTTTTTTAAAACTTCCTTTGCACCAAGTGTCTTTATACTTAAACGTTAGCGAATAAATTTATAACGGTATGGAGAGTTCCCTCCCCCCCCCCCCCCCTCTTAGCAAACTTTAGAAATTACTTCCCCTGTTCATATTTGCAACGTTGAGTGCTGCATCGGGGACTCCTGCATTGCTCTGTTATGGAGGACGAAGACAGTCCAATGCTGTCTGAGGTGAAGCTGGAGATTGACATTGCTGAGGAACCAGTGGTAGACTGGATGAGATTGCAAGCTTGGCATGCGCAAGGTGAGTTGGCTCCGGTGATAAAACATTCATCATTGAACATGGAAACTGACATTTTACAACTACAGCCAATACAGGACAGTAAAGATCAACATCGTGGTATCAATTTGTACAGAAAAATATAATTTCAACGCCCTTCAAAATGAAAGCTTTGTCATTCTCCTATTACTGTTATGTGAATTGAATCGCTCATCGTTTATTTTTCGTTGTCTAAATATTTTAAACAAATAATAATTAATACTGCTGATGTTAAACGAAGAGAAATACAAAAGCACAATTCAAAACAGTTAACTTCATGCACTGCACTAAATTACAGCACAAGCAGTGAACACACGAAATATTCTTGAGTCTAAACTACTAACACATTCACATGCCTAGTCTAGTCACTAAATAGTTTTGAGCCTAAACTGCTAACACATTCACACGCTGCAGTCTAGTGTTATAGTGTGTCCAAAACGTATTCTGTGTGACATGATTCATAGCAAAAATTTTATCTTGGCAGATACAATGACATCTGGGCTTCCATGAGTCTGTATATCATGCACACAGCCGGTGACAAAGAGCTTGGAGGCATCAAATTCGATGCATACTAGTCATTGATACACTAGGCTTCTGCGTTGTTACAGGTCCGAGTCCTAATTCAAGGGCAATAACTCTAATGTACTTTTTATGTCGACGAAGACCATACAGGACAGTTGAGATCAACATCGTGGTATCAACCTGTACAGAAAAATATAATTTCCATGCCAGTCAAACTGAAAGCTTTGTCATTCTCCTAATACTGTTATCTGAATTGAATGGCTCATCATTTATTTTTTCTTTGTTTAAAATGTATTTTACTACAATGTAATTTTTTTTTTTACATTTGAGATGTCACAAAGTAACGCATGTTAACATCAGCGCTCCTTGAAGAATGGTATCACTGAAAAGGATTTAAATAAGTGTCAGGTTTAGCACACCCACTCCCTAACAAAAACAAAATAGTTTGTTTTTTTCCTTACCTTGGCTTTTGTGTGGACTGTGCAGTGAATGCTTGGTGCTGATCTTAACTATGGCAATGTTGTTTCTGCAGAATTTGTTTTAATTGCAAATAGTGAAATAGACCAGTTCTTTGTTCATCCTTGATTGCACGTTGGAGGTTTATTTACTGTCATCTGTAATATTTAGGTGAGAGGAACAGATTTACATTTTTTATGTGATGGTTTTCCAGTTCATCATTATGCTTGCTATCAGGAACTATTCACATGAAAGCTGTTGTTTTGTTTAGAAATTGCAGGAAGAGAAAGCCATCATGTTTCTGACAGCAGCAGTGAACAGATTGTCAGAGGTACCACTAACATGACTGGCAGTGAGTTCAACATAAAGGAAGAATCAGAAAGCAAGACACCGGACAGTGACGTGATGGAGCCACATATACCACTGTTGTGTACAGTGAAGACAGAACCTGACTGTGACACTGAGGAATATGGTAAGTATATTAGCGTATTATTGTCAGGGCTCCCCATTTGTAGCGAATTTAAGGAGTGGAATCACTTTCATTTTATAATTTAAAGGATTTTTTTTCTTTCCTTGTTAAGCATTTTTAGGAATGGGGAAAAAAGCCGATGGAAGAACGCCATGATTGATAGTTTCATAGTAAAACAAAAGAAGTAGCCACGGCACACGATGCATCACAAACCTACATCAGATCAATCTATAATGTCACTTTCTAAGCGTAGCGAGATGATTTAGGAGCTTTGGGATTAGTTGATAGTGCAAAAGATAAACCAATGTACATCAAGATAATTTTTCAGCCGCATGGCCGTGTTAATTTTAGAAATGCATTCAAGATCTTTTCACCCTGTAGACTGTTTTTCAGGTGTGTTTTTTGCACCAATTGTAACATTTAAGACGTTTTTCACACCTGACCATTGATTCTAAGGCATGATTTTGAGGGTCTTAAGGTATGATTATGCCCAATCTCAGGATAATGAAGAACCTGATAGTAATACTTGTCATGGTTAGGGTTTTATTTTGTTTCAGGTCTTTTTTTTTCTTTTTTTTAAAACTATATTGTGATTGTAGCTGAAATGCTTTACAGTTTTGCTTCTCTAGATCTCATTTAAGTATATTACAGGCTGTGAGCTCAATAACTTGCCTTATGTGCCAGGGAACCAATGTTTAATTCCACAAGTGTCAAGATCAATTTTTATTGAAGTTTAATTTTAAGTGATCACAAGTTTGTGTGATCCACACAGGACTATGGATGTGATTGACAACAACTGTTCAGTTTTATTATCCACTATGGCACTCGCCCATGATGTGTTTGCTGATTTCTTTGTTACAGAAAGCAGTGGGCCATTGGACACGAAGACAGTATGGGTGATGTCAGAGACATATACTGATGTACGTCCAGTGGGGCCTGAGGTAATAATCGAACTTGATGTCTCTTATACAAATCTTCAGCGCATGAACTGTGTGGTACAGTAATCCAAATGTACTGATAGTTGTTGTAAAGTAATATATTCTCAATTTTGATTTCAGGACTCAGAACTGTGTACAGTGAAGACAGAGCCTGACAGTGATACAGAGGGATACAGTAAGTATAGTAGTGTTTTATATTTAGCAGTAGTGTTTTATACTTAGCAGTAGTGTTTTATACTTAGCAGTAGTGTTTTATATTTAGCAGTAGTGTTTTATACTTAGCAGTAGTGTTTTATACTTAGCAGTAATGTTTTATATTTAGCAGTAGTGTTTTATACTTAGCAGTAGTGTTTTATATTTAGCAGTAGTGTGTTATATTTAGCAGTAGTGTTTTATATTTGGCAGTAGTGTTTTATAATTGGCAGTAGTGTTTTATAATTGTCATGTTGTTATCTGTATTGTGATTGTGGCTTAGCTGCTGTGCAGTTTCAACTTTCTTGACCTAAAGTGTAGGACAGGCTCTGAGCTATGCTACATGCATTTGACAGGAACATTTCCTATTGGGGGAATGTTTTGTGGTGTAAGCCCCATAGTAATTCAGGCTTGAGTGATTAAAAACTGTGCTTGTGTTTTTATAATAAAAGATAAATAAGTCAATAAATAAATGAATGCTAAATGTGCCCAGGGTTCGTACGCGGTTGGGAAAGTTTGGGAAAACTGAGGTACCCTTTTCCCAGTTGGGAAAGTCTGGGAGAATTGGCATCAGGTTGGGAAAGTTTGGGAAAATTCGTTTTGGCTGGAGGAGGAACAACGAAGCTTAACGTCCTATTGCATTAGCGTTAAGGACGATCACCACGTCGCCACCCTGACAACAATGATTTTCATCATCATATCAAAATGAGATCCCACAGATCATATGCACGAAGTTTTGGCTGGCTGTTGTTGTTGTTTGTAGATTATAGTCACACGACACTTTCGCATATGTGTTGCCGCATGACAAAACCCGGCTAAAGACGCCAGGATTGATTCGCTGCTACAGCCGTAAAACACTAAAAATAGGCTACCCCATCAATTTTAAGATTGTTGCCTCTTTGTCTTTATTTAAGACTTTTCTTTAATATCCCAAACGGATTTTGTTCAAAAATTACTTAAACATTGTTTATTTTGTTGATTTTGATAAGGGTGTTGATCACACCTTGCTAAAACAATGGCACTAATTGACCTCCGATACCCCAACTTTTCTTGTCCGACTATGAAGGGAAATCACCAATGTGGATTGATATATAACGTCTGGAGAGTGAAAAGTCCCTATTGCTACTACTTTTTGGTACATAAAAGTGTGTGGCGTATGAATTTTTCATGAAATTCCTTGTTCCGAAGCTTGCTTGTGACACAAGTTGTGTTCGAATGTGTCTCTAGCCAGGTCGTTGAAAAACTGAAGTGTTTCCTATAGATTTTCGACGATTTTTAGTTCAAAGTGAATTTTTTAATGTAGATAAACTCATCATACATCTATTTCAAGTGTTTTCTTGCAATATTTATGTTGCATTTGTTAGAAACAATTTGTCAAAGTAAGTGACCGATTCTTCTTGGAAACCGAAAGTGATGGCTTCGTCTTCAGCGTCAATAGATGTGTCGTCTGCTAGAGTAGCTAGGGCCTTGAATCGACCCGGTTTTGCTTCTGAAGAGCTCCAAGACCTGCTTTCAGACTATTTTTATGATGGTGCCAGTGGGAACTGTGATGAGGATTATGATTCTGACGAGCCGAAGCTTGATCCCGTTAATAAACTATACTGTTTGTTTTCATTCAATGATTCATGTTTCGTAGGCCTCTTCGCTATTGGCGTGTCTTTAATAATCCGTCATTCTACTTGCATAGATTTAGGTAAAGGTTGAAAAGGCGATATCAGTGAAAGAATTACAGTATGAGTGTGGAAAATATTTCAGTGTATATTTTGTTGGGTGGAGGTGGGGTGGAATGGTTAAAAAGATAAGTAGTCTGGCCTGCATTCAATATTACTAGCATGACAAGTTGACTATGTTCTCAGTATTTATTATTGTTGGTTTGTCTGTTTTAGGAAATGAACATGAGGACTATTTACCAAATTACTAGTAATTAGTATTTGTTTTGATATGTGTGCTTATTTAAACTTTATAGAGCAAAATGACATGTTATTTTGATTTACACCTGTGACACGACAGATTTATTCGACGTGCGGAAGGGAGTGGAGAATCGGGGAATTATTAAAGCTTGATTATTAGGACTGAAAACTACCTAATGAAACTTTTGTTTTCGGTTTGTAATCTTTGTTTGACTATTTGAACTGAGCTGATGTAGCTGCTTGCAATTAAACAAAAGATTACTTGACGGACGAGGGATTTAAGAGGAGGGGGGGAGGGAGGGGGCATTATGATAGGGTTTATTTTAGAAAAATGATTGATTCAGGCCATGTTCTTGATATATTATTATGTGTTTGAGTTATTATAGACTTGCTAAACACTTGTTTGTTTTATTTCTAATATGTTTAAAAACACTATGCATTATGGATGGGTACAGAATAAAATTGTGTGTACTGTTTTAATTTGTTTATGTTCAGTATTGTGTGAATGGTGTATAATGTGAATTTTCTCATCTTATCTCAACTCACTGCCATATTGCTGCCATCTTCCTGATTGTTTTGATACCAAATACATGCATGGGAAAATTCTGGTTGTGAAGTAATGATCATTTTACAATTCAAAACTTTGAAGGCAATTTCTGGAAATTAGCCCCCGAGAAAATAAAATATTTTAAAAAATCATAAAACATCAACCAATAAAGATAAAACAATTCTGTTTTTTTGCATTTTGAAGATTATTTTTAGTACTTTGTTAATAAATAAATAAGGAATTTTTCATATTTTGACACTTTAGCCTGGTTTTCTCATGCTGCAACACATATAGGTGACTACTGGACCGATTTTTACTGACACCAGCGGGCCAGTTGTTGGTAAAGGGGAAAATAATATGATCACACGTTGGCTGGCAACAAGGGATTTTGTTTTTTTCCATACATGTCAAACACATGCACTGACCATAAAATTTTGCATAAAGAAAAACGTATTTTTCTATCCAAATCCATAAGAAATTTTCATAATACTTAGTTTCGACCTTTCTTAAAATTGTTATAATTATTTGTTAACATTCATTATTCAATTTATTATAGCATACAATTTTGAAAATAAAGAAAACTATCTTTGACATCTTAATTTTTTTAGGGGACGGTTTTTGAATTACCTCCCTTTTCTGGCAGATTGGTTTTTTTTTCAGTTATCTTCCTAAAGACCTTTAAAGATTTTAATATTTTTTTTTTATTTTTAAAAATAATATTTTATTTACTTTCTTAAATTTAAAGCTATTGAATATTTTCTTTCTTATTCTCTCGGAATCTTTAATGTCTCATTTACAATTACATGCTCAAAAACCACCATCAAGAATGGGGCAACTGAAAAGGCTTGTCAAACTTTTAAGGTGGAATGCCATGATTTTCTCCTGGCTATAGTTAAAAAGATCATGGACAAAGCCCCAATTAAATATCAAATTGTTAGAAATTTAGCATGGATGAGTCCTAAGCTGCTTCTGTCAGAAGAAGGATTGTCCAAATTTGAAACAACTGGAGCTGTCACTAAGAATTCTCTGTGATGCTGGAAGAGTAAAAGAAGTCAACTGCGATCAAATCAAGTCCCAGTTCAGGCGATTTCGTGAAAGTGTGCTGTCAGAAAACAGCATACTACAGTTTCAAAACTTCGACCCAAGCAATGACCGAGTAGATGAATGTGTTTTTCAAACATCTGGCTGGTCGAAAGGAGTTCTCTCTTCTCTGGGATGTAGTCCAGCAGCTGCTGATCCTCAGCCATGGCCAAGCGACAGTAGAGAGGGGGTTCAGCATTAACAAGATGACCATGGTGGAGAACCTAAAAAAAATAATCTAGTTGCCAGGCGGCTGGTGTTAAATAAAATAAGGAGAGCTGGTGGCCCTGACAAAGTTGCAGTAACTAAAGAGATGCTGGTATATGGATCTTCATCTAGGAGTAAGTACCATGCCTGTCTGGAGGACGAGAGGGAGAAACATGCCACAGAGATGAGAGCACAAAAAAGAAAGGCTGCGACTGAGGAGGTGGATATGCTTAAGGCTATGAGACAGCCTTCAAGAGGACATCACTAGTTTGGAGGCTGCAGCTAAGGCTGATGAAGCGGAACGACTTAGTGCTCTATCTCTGCTCTCTCAATCTAATGCACTGAGACGAAGGGCAACTAAAAAGAAGGCTGAAATAGCCAGTGTAAATAAAGACATAGCGGAAAAGAGCCAGTCTCACCTACAATACAATACAATACAAGATTATTGCTTTAGGTCCAGCGGACTCTTCCGAGCCAAATCAGGACCAAGGCTCACCTACAATGTCTGTGATGAGTATGATGTTGACTATGTAAATTGTTTTTATAATTTTAAGCTAACTGCAAATAACACAAGACATTTTACTTAAGCTTTTTTTAAAAGATTTTTTTAAATCAATAATGTTTAGGATTAAATGAAAGTTTCTATCTATTAGGGGTCTTTCGGAACGGGTAAAAGTGAAAGTGATTGTGTGTTCGTTTCGTCCAACGAGAGGCACGCCGGGAGATTCTTACGCCGCGTTACGAAACGAAACGAACGTGTTTCTGTGCGCTTTCGATTCCAGCACCTAGTTTCGTTGTGATTTTATTGAGCACACACAGGGCAGGCCCAGAGGCAGAGCACTATTATGCCTACGTAAGGCTTCTTCTAACAAATCATGATTTGACACGAATGTAACGATTAGGTTGAACTTTAAAGATGGATTAGTGCTCTAACATTGAAGATATTTTACATTCTAGCTTCGAGTTTCATTTTTGTCACATAAAACAGTTTTTGGACTGCTGATTGGTGATACAGAATAGATAGATTCTAGACAGCCATGACGGCTTTTCAGTAGCTCGTTTGAAAATACGTTTTAAGTCTGAGACCGAGTTTAGATCCCCATTATTCCTTCTAAAATGGTTGAGTAATGTACCATATACAAATTCAAATCATGTTGGGACATTTTACAAACGATTTAATAACCAAAATGTACTCACTAACATTAGTTCGTGGAAATCAGGTTTTCCACGAAGTTTTATTCCTTGTGGTAGGCAGACTTCGTGACCTTTCACCACGGGAAGTTAAAGCGTCACATAAATTGCTGACGTCACAACAATAAGTAGTCCCGATTCACATTCACTTTCACTTTCACCCGCTTTCGAAAGATCCCTAATATAACCATGACTTTCATTGTGATTGTGATCTTGTAAATTTTAAACTAGACATTTTTATAATTTTTTTTAAAAATTTGTTTGAATGTTTTGGATTAACTCATTAAGTGAAAGTTTGGTGTATTTTAAGCTTACTGCAAATAAAAAAAAGAAATTTCCTAAAGCTTTTTTTTTTTAAATTAATTTGTTTCGATATCTGATTTTTATTATATGCCGACTATGGTTGGGAAATTTTACTCATGGGTTGGGAAAAGGTTGGGAATTTTGTTTTGTTGATTCAGTACGAACCCTGTGTGCCTTATTATTAAATCAGACATAAAGTGGTGATGTGTAACCAACATACATGCTCACTTGACACAAGAGACTGACAGACTGCCAGACTGAGACTTTATTGGTCTATGAAATGTACGTAGACATTCGCCTTTAAACTGCACAAGTAAATGTAACATATAATTTTTTTATAAAAATGACATGTAGAAACAAACAAATGAATAATGCAACACATACTATAAAACAACTACTATCCCACACCCCAAACATACTTGCACTGTACACTCCCGTATACAACCCCACACACCATCACAAACCAGCTCCACCATGCACAAACACCAACCACAGGCATTCAACACATACATCCCATGTACATGCATGATCATCCCATGCTAAGCCAAATCACAAAACAAGACTGTTGGAAAAATTCACACACGCACTCACACACTGTGTAACCTCTGCCAGCCTGACCTTTGACCTGCTCTTTTAGGCTGCTGAAGAAGCACAGACTGTTGTGGGTCAGTAGGGACTCCACCGTCACCCTGTAGAAAAGCTCCAACACACTGAAGCTCACATTAAGGGCATTCAGCCTTCTCATAAAGTATAGGCGTTGGTTGGCCTTTTTGAGGAGCTGCTATGCGTTGGGGACCAGTCCAAGTTGTTATAGATGATGGAGCCCAAGTACTTGTTTTGGTCCACCACCTCCACCATTTCACCCCTAATGACCAATGGGTCGTGTCTCGGAGTGCTCCTCCTGTAGTCAACAACCATCTCCTTTGTATTAGAGACGTTGAGGAGGAGATGGTTGTCGTCGCACCACCAGACGAGCTCTTCCACGGCGCAGCGGTACGAGCTCTCGCTCGTTGTGATAAGGCCGGTCAGGGATGTGTCGTCAGAAAACTTCACTTGGAGGGCGTCTTCAGTGGTACAGGGACAGTCGGCCGTGTGGAGGATGAAGAATGCCGGGAATAGGACTCAGCCATAAGGAACCCCTGTGTTATTATGAAGGTATCCCGATGGCAAACTTGTTTTTTCCAACTTAGTTCCAGTCATTTGCCCAAAAAGGCAATCACCGAAGTCGAACGAAGCTCTCGGATGTGTTACGAAATGATGCTTGCATGGCTACGACTAGCTGACATTACAAATGATCGCTGTTACTTCTAATTCTGTTCGATTTACACAGATTTAGCATTTCGCAACGGTATACTTTGTTAATATGAGCATAATATGAGCACAATTATTATCGACCATATTTAATAGTTGCGTTCCTTGATTTGCATTTTGTTAGTTCTCAGCAGTAAAGGCTAATAATAGCATTGCCCATTTCCTGCCTAGAACCAAGTAGACACTGTTATACAGTATACATAGGCTTAATCTACATTATCATATTATAAGTCAGTCTCCGCGCAGCGAAGAAGCTCACTAGCTGAATATAATTATTAGACTTGTATTGTTTGTTTTATACGTAAATAAATGTATAAAGTATATCTATTCTAATTAATAATATTTAGGCCTATACTTTATAATATTCGAATTTTGAAATTTCCGGAGAAGGACGAGTAGGCTAAGCGAATTTTTTTTTAATAACTCGAGATCAGAGTTAAATTAATAGTTAGTTATTCATTGCTTACAGGGTCCAGCGGACTGCAAAGAGCCGAATCAGGACCACAAAATCAAGACAACTCGAGATCAGAGGTAAATTAAAAGCTTAATAGTTATTCATTGCTTACAGAGTCCAGCGGAATGCAAAGAGCCGAATCAGGACCACAAAATCGAGACCACAACTTCGCAAGTAGTAGTAGTAGTAGTAGTAGTAGTAGTAGTAGCATAGTTATTTAGTTAAATCTTTTATTTATTTATTTGTTTTGTTTGTGTGTTATTATTATTATTATTATTATTATTATTATTATTATTATTATTATTATTATTATTATTATTATTATTATTATTATTATTATTATTCCTACTTAAAAAAAAAAAAGAATTGTGTGCTGCTGTGCGTGCTCAATGGTGTAAATATGGTCAGTGACGTTTTGTTTGTTTTTGCTGAAGTTGGGTGTAACCCGAAATATTCAGATAGTGTTACTGGTAATTTTTTCTTATAGATTTACCAAAGTTTTCAGATGATTTATAGAAATTTCCGCCCGCCACGCAACATGTTTTTAATACGTGTTTCTCATTAAAATACATATCATTGAGATACATATAACAAATGTACTGTATCAGTTAAAAAGAATAATATTAGTTAAATAAATAATTGCTTTGGTGCTTGCAATAAAAATGTCACTGTTTTTTGAGACCATTATAAACTTGCTTTGCCTTGTTGTGCTGAAGTGAGATCAACGTATCCATAGCGCTTTGAAGTTTTGTCATGGTTTTATTGTTGATATAGATGTGAAATCGTTGTATGTGTGCTTTATGTGTTATGTATTACTTTTACTCCTTATTACCAATTATGTCAGAATATTATTCATCATAAAATAATACTAATAATACTAACTGCTTCAAAATGCAAATCTCGACTTGAGCTCGAAGCTGTGCAGATCGAAATAGAATTAGATCTAGCAGCGGCTATTTTTATGCACGGATGTTTCACCACAGGCTCTGAAGTCTTTTCTTTTGTCTTTGTAAACTCCTAAATACGTACGTAGTATAGTATGTAATTGAGGCCTACGAAAGACGAGAATTCCCAGCCTGTGGTTTCACGTAGTCCTGCCAGCATTCGTTCGTAAAACATCGGATACCTCCACTCAACTCGGAGAGCTTCGTTCGACTTCGGTAATTGCCTTTTTCGGGAAAGTGACTGGAACTAGGTTGGAAAAAACAAGTTCGCATCCCGATGCCTTCATGGAGATGGACGACCTAATCACAACGCGTTGTAGTCTGTCTGTGAGAAAGCTGCAGAGCCATCTGATGATCAGGGGGTTGGCGTCCATTTTCATTTTCATCAGTTTCCGCATCATTAGGTGAGGCTGGATGGAGTTCAAAGCTAACGAAAAATCCAGGAAAAGAATTCTGGCATATGACTTCGGCCTCTCTAGGTGCGTCAACACAGAGTGGACTACGGTGATGATGGTGTCTTCGGTGTTTTTGTTGGGTGTGTATGCAAATTGCATGGGGTCATGGAGTGGGCGCGTTTTCCCAAGCAGTCGTTGAAGGACAATGCGCTCAAGGTACTTAAAAGGAATGGACGTTTGAGGGAGAGGGTTTTGTGAGAGCGACAATGCGATAGTCATTCAGGTTTGCAGGAGAGGGTTTTTTAAGGACAGGGATAAAGTTGGAAGACTTCCAAAGGGGTGGGATGTGTCCAGTGTCCAACGACTCCTGGAACAGGATGGTGAACACTGAGTCATGGCAGTTCCTGGGTACAGCTCCTGGAACGTGAACTGGACCACAAGGACTCCTGGGGTTGACCTGTCTAAAGCGCTGACTCACCTCTTAATCCCTCAGTGCCTCCCCACTGTTGTCTCTCTCACTCGGGTCAGCCACAGTACTCACTCGCTCAGTGAGATGTCAGTGGTGTCAAAGCGGGCATGGAAGATGTTTAGGTCGTTGGCCCACTTCTACTGGTCCTCTATATTCAAGGCCCTCTTCAACGGCTTATAGCCAGTCATCGTCTGTAGGTTGCTCCACAGTTTCATGGGATTTTTGGAGGCGAAGCTTTCTTCGACCTTGTCCCTGAACTTCCACTTGTTGTTTAGGATCACTCTTCTGACTTCCTTCTGCAGTTTCTTCACGTCATCTGGAGTCTACTCAATGAACGCCTTCTTCCTCTTCATCAGGACGTCTGCCACCTCCTTTGTCACCCAAGGCTTGTTGTTGGGGTAAGTCTTCACCTCTTTAGTTGGCACCAACATGTCGATACAGAACTGGACATAGGAGGATGATGTTGACCTTTTCGTCTAGCGACGACCCGTCCAGCAGAGCGTCTCAGTCAGTGCACTCCTATCAATACAACAAACACATTTTCATCTGTCAAACATGTAAATAAAAATGGCTTTTAGAAAACAGAAAGGAAATCAAATTTTAATTTTGGGAGATTTTTATTTTTTTTTATTTAAATTGACTGCATCCAACACCATTATTGAAGGGTGGGAGGAAACTAAAGTACCTGGAGAAAACACTGGTGACCTCACAAGTCTTGGATCTAAGTCATAGACATTCATCCTCTGCAGGGTGACCTGAAAAGTCTTGTATCTAAGTCATAGACATTCATCCTCTGCAGGGTTTGTACTCTCGAATGTTGGCATAGAAAACCACAGTCCTAACCAACAGTGCTACTGCTATCACACATAATAAATTTGCTGACTTCTTTGTTACAGAAAGCGCTGACCCATTGGAAACAAAGATGGTGTGGGTGAAGCCTGAGAGTTACATAGGTGTACTTCCAATGGAGTCTGAGGTAAATTGGAACTTGATGTCTCTTTTACAAATCTTCCACACAATAACTATATGGTATAGTAATCCAATAATAATTTTAGAAATAATAATAATAGTAATAATAATGGATGCTATATACATTGATACCTTTGGATACGAACGCCTCAGGTCATAAACAATTCGGATTACAAACACCTTTTAAATTTTTTTGTCTCTCATAAGGAACAGTGCACATTTCAAACTGCTTATTTTGGGAGCTGGTTAAGTAGATGTCAACAGCATGGCCACCACTTTCAACTCAGCAGTGACAGATGCCACCACTGAGATCCTTGGCAAACACCGCCCAAAGAAGAAACTGTGGATCACACCTGAACTTTTGGACCTGTGTGATAAATGAAGAGATGAAAAAAACCACCTCACAGGGAGCTGATGCCTACCGAAAAATCAACAATGACATCCTGAAATGTATGCGTACAGCAAAGGAGAACTAGACAGAAGATTAATGCCAGAAAAAAAGGGAACAGTCTGAACAAGAACAACTGCAAGAAGGCTTACCAGACCATGAAGCAGATGACAAATGTTAAACAACCCTAGGTCTCCTCGATCCAAAGCAAGTCTGGCATATGCCTTACAGAAGAACAAGAAGTCTTGGATAGATGGACAGAGTAGTGCTCTGACCTTTACAGCCAAACACCAAACGGGACGCATCAGTTCTAGCATGTCCCCAGAACAGAGAAGAGGAAGAAATCCTCCCAGTTCTCCGAGAAGTTGAGGCAGCAATGCATTCACTGAAAAAGAGGAAGTTAGCGGGAGTGGACAACATACCTGCCGAATTGCTTCAAGAAAAAGAAGTGATGATTGGCGCCCTCACCATTATCTGTAACAAAATCTGGCATTGTGGGGAGTGTCCTACACCATGGAACCAGACGCTTGTCATCACTCTTCCTAAGACGGGAAACCTTCAGGAGTGTAAAAATTCCCACACTATCAGCCTTATGATCCATCCCAGCAAGGTCCTACTGAAAATAATACTCAACAAGTTAAAACCCCAAGATAAAAATATCATAGCTGAAGAACAAGCAGGAGTCAGGGCAGGGCGAATTACAGTACCACTGCACAGATTTTCAACCTCAGAATAATCTGCGAGAAATACCTACAGCACCATCTATATCATGCTTTTTGTAGACTTAAGAAAGCATTTGACCGAGTCTTTACATGCAGCTCTGTGGGCAACCATGAGAGTGTTGGCCAAGATGTGCACCACAACTGGGGAGACACAAGTGGACCTCATTATTGAAGTCATCAAAAGCCTATATGACAAGTCTGCTAGTGCAGTCCTTCACAACAGCGCCATCGGAAACTGGTTCAGAACAACAATCGGTATGCGTCAAAGATCGACTACATCATGGTCAAGAAACGCTTCAGATCAAGCATCAACATTGGCAGGACACGCACCTTTCCAGGAGCAGACATTGGAAGTGACCACGATCTCGTGATGATGTCTTTCCGGCTCCATTTGAAGAGAGTAAATACAGCAAAGTGCACTAGGCTGAAGTTCGACCTGGACAAACTGCAAGACCCGGAGGTGGCAAAAATATTTCAGGCCACAATTGGAGGGAAATTTGCACCACTGCTTATTTTGGGGGCAGGCGAAGTAGATGTCAACACCATGACCAATACCTTCAACTCAGCTGTAACAGATGCCGCCACTGAGATCCTTGGCAAGCACCGACCAAAGAAGAAGCCGTGGATCACACCTGAACTTTTGGATCTGTGTGATAAACGAAGAGAGTTAAAAAAGAAAAAGAACACCTCACAGGGAGCTGATGTCTACCGAAAAATCAACAATGACATCCGAAAAGGCATGCGCACAGCAAAGGAGAACTGGATAGAAGATCAATGCCAGGAAATAGAGAACAATCTGAACAAGAACAACAGCAAGAAGGCCTACCAGACTGTGAAGCGGCTGACAAGTGTTAAACAGCCCAAAGTCTCCACTATCCAAAGCAAGTCTGGCATTTGCCTTACAGAAGAACAAGAAGTCTTGGACAGATGGACAGAGTACTGCTCTGACCTTTACAACCATACACCAAATGGAGACCCATCAGTTCTAGCATATCCCGAGAGCAGAGAAGAAGAAGAAATCCTCCCAATTCTCCGGGAAGAAGTTGAGGCAGCAGTGCAATCGCTGAAAAAAGGGAAGTCAGCGGGAGTGGACAACATACCAGCGGAACTGCTACAAGCAGGAGGAGAAGCGATGACTGATGCTCTCACCACTATCTGTAACAAGATCTGGCAGAGTGGGGAATGGCCTACACCATGGACCCAGTCGCTTGTCATCACTCTTCCTAAAAAAGGTAACCTTCAGGAGTGTGAAAATTACCGCACCATCAGCCTCATCAGCCATCCCAGCAAGGTCCTCCTGAAAATAATACTCAACAGGTTGAAACCACAAGCTGAACAAATCATAGCTGAAGAACAAGCAGGATTCATGGCAGGGCGAAGTACCACTGAACAGATTTTCAACCTCAGAATAATCTGTGAGAAATACCTACAGCACCAACAACATCTATATCATGTGTTCATAGACTTCAAGAAGGCATTTGACCGAGTCTGGCATGCAGCTCTATGGGCAACCATGAAAGTGTACAACATCAGCCCTAAAATCATAGAAGTCATCAAAAGCCTGTATGACAAGGCTACCAGTGCAGTCCTCCATAACAGCGTCATCGGGAACTGGTTCAGAACAACAATCGGTGTGCGTCAAGGATGCCTACTCTCTCCAACACTCTTCAACATCTTCCTAGAGCGCATCATGTCAGATGCTCTTGCAGATCACGAAGGCACAGTCAGCATAGGGGGCAGAGCAATCTCCAATCTTCGTTTTGCGGATGATATTGATGGATTGGCTGGAGAGGAACAAGAACTTGAACAGCTTGTACAGAGGCTTGACACCACCTCCAGAGCTTATGGAATGGAAATAAGTGCAGAGAAGACCAAAATGATGACCAACAACACCAATGGCATCAACACGGACATCAAAGTACAAGGCCAATCCCTCAACACAGTGCACAGCTTCAAATATTTAGGAGCCATTGTGTCAGACAATGGGTCTCGACAGGAAGTCCTCTCCAGGATCGCACAAACAACTGCTGCCCTGACAAGGTTGAAGCCCATTTGGAAAGACAGAACCATCAGTCTACATTCCAAAGTAAGACTGCTGCGATCTCTGGTCATCTCCATCTTCCTATATGCTTGCGAAGCATGGACCCTCACAGCAGATCTCCAACGAAGAATACAAAGCATGGAGATGAGGTGCTACAGAAGACTTCTGTGCATTTCCTATACCCAACACATCACCAACGTTGAAGTCCGACAGACCATCACACAAGCCATTGGACAACACGATGACCTGCTCACAGTGGTGAAGAAACGGAAACTCCGATGGTATGGCCACGTCACCAGATCATCAGGCCTTGCAAAGACCATTCTGCAAGGCACAGTGCAAGGAGGTAGAAGAAGGGGGAGACCGAAAAAGAGGTGGGAGGACAACATTCGAGAATGGACTGGTTTGACACTGAGCGAAGCCATGAGGGCTGCTGAGGACAGAGAAAGATGGAGTATGCTGGTTAAGCGATCATCTGTGGTGCCCCTACGACCTTCGGGTTATGGGACAGGATAGGATAGGATGCGTCAAAGATGCCTACTCTCTCCAACACTCTTTAACATCTTCCTAGAGATGCCCTTGCAGATAACGGAGTTACAGTCAGCATGGGGGGTAAAGCGATCTCCAACCTCAGTTTTGCGGATGCCATTGATGGATTGGCTGGAGAGGAACAAGAACAGCTGGTACAGAGGCTTGACACTACCTCCAGAGCCTATGGAATGGAAATAAGTGCAGAGAAGACCAAAGTGATGACCAGCATCAACATGGACATCAAAGTCCAAGGCCAATCCCTCAACACAGTGCATAGCTTCAAATATTTAGGAGCCATTGTATCAGACAATGGGTCCTGACAAGAAGTTCTCTCCAGGATTGCACAAACAACTGCTGTCCTGGCGAGGTTGAAGCCAATTTGTAAAGATAGGACCATCAGTCTACATTGCAAGGTAAGACTGCTGCACTCCCTTGTCATCTCCATCTTCCTATATGCTTGCAAAACATGGACCCTCACAGCATATCTCCAACGAAGAATACAAAGCATGGAGATGAGGTGCTACAGAAGACTTCTTGGCATTTCCTATACCCAGCACATCACCAACGACGAAGTCCGACAGACCATCACACAAGCCATTGGACAACACGATGACCTGCTCACAGTGGTGAAGAAACGGAAACTCCGATGGTATGGCCACAAAACGAGATCATCAGGTATTGCAAAGACCATCCTGCAAGGCACAGTGCAAAGAGGTAGAAGGAGAGGGAGACTGAAAAAGAGGTGGGAGGCCAACATTCGGGAATGGACTGGTTTGACACTGAGCGAAACAATCAGGGTTGCTGAGGACAGGGAAAGATGAAGTATGCTGGTTAAACGATCATCTGTGGTGCCCCTACGGCCTCCGAGTTACGGGATAGGATAGGGTCCCGACAGTAAGTCCTCTCCAGTATCGCACAAACAACTCCTGCCCTGGCAAGGTTGAAGCCCATTTGGAAAGACAGGACCATCAGTCTACATTCCAAGGTAAGACCTCTTCCTTGTCATCTCCATCTTGCTATAAACTTGCGAAACATTGACCTCTAAGAATTTCTTATACAACATTACCAACAAAGTCTGACAGGTCATCACACAAGCCATTGGACAACACGATAACATGCTCACAGTGGTGAAGAAACTGAAACTCCGATGGTATGGCCACTTCACCAGAACATCAGGCCTTGCAAAAGCCATCCTGCAAGGCACGATGCAAGGAAGCAGAAGAAGATGGAGACAGAAAAATAGGTGGGAGAACACCATTCGAGAATGGATTGGCTTGACACTGAGCGAAGCCATGAGAGTTGCTGAGGACAGAGAAAGATGGAGTACGCTGGTTAAAAGATCATCTGTGGTGGCCCAATGACCTTTGAGTAACGGGATAGGATAAGAAGGAACAGTGGGTTACGAAGGACAAATTTCCCTTGATAGTTTCTTGATGCAGAAAGATTCCCAGTCGGCTGCCAAGAAACAGCGACAAGAAACTCCTGAAACTAATGATTCAGAAAAGCAAAGAAAGTGACACATTTCCCATTATCGTTTTCTTGGTTAAAAAAAAGTTGAAATCTTTATTTTATTTTACATTTAATTTATTTGTTGTTTTCTTTCTCTGTATGTAATACAAGAACACATAGTCTTTCTCCGTATATAATACAAATACACGTATTCTTTACCTTTGTCATGTAAATCCGGATGTAAATAAAAAAGAATGATTCTTTAGTCTTGAAACGGATTGTCTCTATTTCATTGATTTCAATGTTTGGGATTACGAACGTTTCCAGAACTTGGTTCATAATTCGAGGTACCACTGTAGGTGCTGTTCCCCAAATCACCGATCATTGCGGCGATCTGTACCAACATAGGCACACAGACATGTTTCACCCAGTCTGACACACACAACAAACACATCTTTCACTCAAACATGTGGCGCACACAACAAACACATCTATCACTCAAACATGTGGCACACACAACAAACACATCTATCACTCCAACCTGTGGCGCACACAACAAACACATCAATCACTCAAACGTGGGGCACACACAACAAACACATCTATCACTCAAACGTGGGGCACACACAGCAAACACATCTATCAAAGATGTGGCTCACACAACAAACACATTTACAACTCCAACATGTGGCACACACAACAAACACATCTATCACTCCTACATGTACATGTGGCACACACAACAAACATCTATTACTCAAACATGTGGCACACAAAGAACATAAGGAATTCTGAGAAATTTGACGCAAACACAATATTAAAAATGCTAAACAAACTTTACTTACAAACGGACAATCACTCATTCAACAGATATTGAGTAACATACTAAGTCAAAATGGTGATGGTGATGTAATCGCTGACCTTGACGAGGACGATGATGAAGACGATGATGTGTATGACGGTGATGATGACGGTGATGCCTACTATGACGATGATGATGAGATTAGCCAACCTTGACGCCACTACAAAGGGTTAGAACTCTGCCCTCTCAAAGTAACTACAGCGTCATCGGCTTCCAGTTATTTCTTACAATAATGTCGACCTAGACGACCGATGAACCACGATGAAGACTGCAATGATGATTAACATGAATCGGCGATTGCAGCGAAATGAAATGACGATTCTTTCTTCGGCTCTCCACCCTGTAAGCCTTCGTGGACCACCAGTAGAGTACTTACGATGCGTAGCTGAAAGTAGACGTTGCAGACTCACTCTCGTTAAAATTGCATGAGATGTCAATGCCTATGATGCGATCGAAGAGCTCTCAACATCACTCGAACAAGACCGACCTCTACGCCCAATGGCTCGGGGATGACTATTCATGAGGATATTTTGGGGAAACTGCAGAAAGGGTCATCAGCCAATTAAAGGTTGGGTACTGAGTACATAGGGTGGACTGGGAATAGGGACACGAAGAAACTTTCCACCTGCACATCCTCAACGCACTAGTGTTCATCAGCGCCCTGCCGCTGGACAAAAACACAGACACAGGCCTACATGGCCACTATTAGATGTAGTGTCAACGAGTTATTTATATGGTTTCTTTTTTTCTTAATCACGTTAAATTTAGGTTTGAAATGTGAACCATGAAATAATGAATTCAAATGAAAGATGATTGAAGCAATTTTGATGAATGCAACAACTACCATTAATTCCACCACACTCTACCTCACCCCTCCTCTCTCTCTCTCTCTCTCTCTCTCTCTCTCTCTCTCTCTCTCTCTCTCTCTCTCTCTCTCTCTCTTTCTCTCTTACTCCATAATGCACACACCGAGACAAACAAATATTCGATACTCACAAGGAATAAGAACTTTCCCTGATGACTGGTTATTCCAACTATTTCTAGACATACATGTAACGTATACACAACAACCTGTTGATCCAATTATGGGTACCAATTTTGATCGCCACACCAATGAACATCAAGGCGATGTTACGTGTTGAGATCTTAAAAAAACACATCTAAAGTCTAACTGCCGATACATATATGTATTTTTGAACCGTATGAGAACATCTAATCAGATTCATACATAACGCCAAACAACTACAGGTGCAAACCGAAAACTAATAACGTTATTTGCAACAGAAGAGTGATTAGCTATAAAACAATTAATCCACATCACAGGCACCCAAAATGAGAAATTAATACATGTCTGCGACACTATGGTTTTTATTGCAAATTAATGTGTCCTCGTAATTGTAAGGACTGAAGTAGGTTTATTTTAACTATTATCAAGAAACTCAACACATTGATCGAGGGGTCTTGCGCGTGCGCAAGGAGCAGACGTGTTTTGTTTTCCTGCGTCTGTTCGCTCCCGATATTTTCAGTATTTCTGAAGTCTTAACCCCCAAAACTCCGTAAATCAAACCCATTCCCCCCCCCCCACCCCCCACCCCAAGATCACCCGGAAAGAAGTCTGCGTTGTTTTTACCACCTGTCAACGCGCCTTTCACTGGATTTTTATACTTTAAAGTGTGTCGTGAGTACTGCACCATGTTCGACTGCCTACTTCCGATCTGAGCTTGCCAGACGAAAAGTATGTCAACAAACTTTTCGCTGTTCTTGATCGTCTTCATCGCTTTTGGATACAAGACTTTTGTTGCCGATGCTGAGATCCCTCAAGATGTAGACATTAATACCCTCACCTTTAATAATAAATAACAATAATACAGGATGCTATATAGCGGCAAGAACTTGTTCAGAACTCTTGGCACTGGATACTGCCTGATCGTGAGTTCTCTTTCCCGAAGACCACTCCACTCGCCAACAAACTAACGCGATGCACAATTCGTCAAAGATTAGTGCTTCTCTACCTATCAGCCATTCTACTAAGTAACTCTTATGCACCTGAGCCAAACACCGGCCCATTAAGCATTGGTACGACAGCTTCTGACAGTAGTCACCTCTCATAGCTGTGTGGCACTTGCGACTACACAGTGGACTGGGGCACCAGAGGCATTGCATGCAACACGTGCGGACAGTGGTACCACGCCCACTGCCAGAGCATTAACACCACCATACATTACATGCGGCGTCCCCAACACTCCTCCACTCCAACAAGAATCAGCCAACAGGATAGACCCACAAAGAGACCCCTTCGGCTTCTTAACCATAACCTTCAGTGCTCGTCCGGCAAGAAAGCTGAGATTGAAAACTTAGTAGATAGTACCAGACCTGACATCTTTATTGCCACTGAGACCTGGCTAGACTCTACTATAGGAGATAATGAAGTGCTTCCTGACGGATCCAGAACTTTTCGCAAAGATAGAAACCGACATGGGGGAGGTGTTTTCGTCGCAGTTAAGAACACTTTAGACTGTTCAGAGGCCACAGAACTACAAGAAGATGGGTGCGAACTCATTTGGGTGTGCATCAAACTCCAAGGTAGACGGACCCTCTACGTGTGCGCCTACTACAGGCATGACGTATCGGACGCCGAAAGCTTGGCCCTCTTTAGGACTTCCCTTGCAAGAGCAGCTGCCATCCCCAATGCCCACATCGTCGTCGGTGGTGACATGAACCTGCGCGACTGGGACTGGAAGCACATGGCGCTCAAACCTGGCAGCTCCTACCCATCGCTTCACCGTGAGTTTGTGGATATTCTGCAAGACCATGGCATGGAGCAGATGGTAGAAGAACCAACACGTGGAGCAAACACGCTCGACCTCATCTGTACCAACAACCCCCACCTCATACCTCATGTAGACTTACTCCCAGGGATTTCTGACCACGACATAGTCTTCTGCGAAATTGCCATCCACCCCCAGAAAAAGAAACAACTCCCAAGACTCATACCACTACAAGCTGGCTAACTGGGAAGGATCAGGAAAGTACTATCAGACCTACTGGTGAGGATGGAGTCAGAATACCACCGCAAGTACAGAAGAGCTCTGGACTATGTTTAGGGACTCTCTCAGAGTGGTAATAACCAACTTCATCCCACACAAGCAAACAAGAGCAAAGGAAAACAAACCATGGGTAACTCCCCAACTTCGCAAGCTCATCAAGAGGCGAGAACGTGTGTACAAGAAGATGAGGAAGCTGGGCACGGAAGACCTCAAGGAGGAAAACAAGAAGCTGCGCAGAGAGATCCAGCGACAGCTTCGTAGATCCTACTGGTCCTATCTGAATGACACATTTGAAGATAGCGACCCCCAGCAAGCTAACAAACACAAAAGGTTCTGGACCTACATTAAACATCAACGGTCCAACAACACAGGCGTCGCCGCACTGAAGGTCAACGGCCGTTTAGTCTCTCCGACCCCACGGCACAAGCAGAGGCCCTCAGTAGGCAATTCCAGACCGCATTCAGTGAGGGAAAACAATACACTGCAGATGAGTTCCACCACAAATGCAGGATGCCAGCTAGGGACTTCCCAGTGATTGACAGCATCACCATCGGCACTGAGGGAGTCAGGAAACTCCTACACAACCTGAAGCCCACTAAGGCACCTGGCCCTGATAACATCACACTCAGAGTGCTAAAGGAGCTTGCTGGTGACATTGCCCCCATCCTCACCATCATCTACCAGTCTTCCATCAACACCGGCAGACTACCAGCTGATTGGAAAGAGGCCAATGTAACACAAATTTTCAAGAAAGGGGAGCACTATGAACCATCCAACTACAGACCCATATCCCTGACCAGTGTATGCTGCAAAGTGCTGGAGCACATCCTTACCAACACCATCATGAAACACCTAGAGCAGAACAACATCCTCTGCAAGCAGCAACACGGCTTCCGGGGTCGTCGCGTGAAACACAACTTCTCGAGTTCTCAGACGAGCTCATCACCAACCTCGGTCCTGATTTGGCTCGGAAGAGTCCGCTGGACCTAAAGCAATGATCATGTAATGTAATCACCAACCTAGCAGCAGGGACGCAGACTGACGTCCTGGTCTTCGATGTCGCGAAAGCGTTCGACCGCGTCAATCACTCCCTCCTCGTCCACAAGCTGAACTATAACGGCGTCCGTGGGCCAAACAGTCGTTGTGGACGGCGTCAGGTCCCAGTCTATCAGTGTCAAGTCAGGCGTCCTCGGGCCCTGCCTGTTTCTTCTGTACATTATTGACCTGCCTGATCCCCTTACCTCACCCGGCCGGCTCTTTGCTGACGACACAGCCGTCTGTGACAAGATGTCGTTCACTGCTGATGAAGCCCGGCTCCAAAGTAACCTCTACCTGCTGACAGAATGGGAGGAGCGCTGGGACATGGCTTTCCACCCCAGCAAGTGCAACAAGCTGTCTGTCACCAGGAGCCTGAAGACCCACAACACTCAGTATCAGCTTCATGGCCATGCACTCGAGGCAATCACAAGTGCCAAGTACTTAGGCGTCATGCTGACTAGCAACATGAGCTGGACTGAACACATCAATTC